>PVJO010005436.1:0-99042 GCA_004026905.1 Hystrix cristata | reverse complement strand
AAAAAAAAAAAAAAAAAAAAAAAAAAACACAAGAGTATTAAAAGGCTCCTTGACTGAAGACCAACACAAGAAAGCAAGATTCTGTCTAAAACAACAGCAAATGCTTGAGATATAGTTTAAAGAGAGAACATAGATTGCTTATATTTATTAAGTGTTTAAATGAAAGGGAAACCTGCAAACATAAGCAGAAAAATAAAACAATAAATAATTACTATTAAGACTCAGAAAAATTACTATTTTTAAGGACAAAATAGCAGATTAGAAACATCCATGGACAATCATTTTTACTTCAGGATGTATTTTATTAATAACTGTTTATTAATAATGTTTTATTCATAATAAATAAGATACTGAAATACAATCCAGGGGTTGGGGATTAGCTCAAGAGGTAGAGCATTTGCCTAGCAAGTGCAAGGCCTTGAGTTTGATCCCCAGCACCCAAAAAATAAATGATAAAAAAAACAAAATACAAGGCTGGGGATTTAGCTCAGTGGTTAGAGTGCTTGCCTTGCAAGCACAAGGCCCCGAGTTCAATCCCTGGCACCAAAAAAAAAAAAAATTAATAAATAGATTAAATTAAATATAATCTATAATGACAGAATATTAAAATACTTCCATAATTACTACTTTCTATATGCCAGGTACCATTCTTGGTCTTTTATATGCATTATCTCACCTAATCCTCCTTAACCTATTGAGGTAGACACTATTTCACAGATGAGGAAACTGAATCCTTGGGACATTAACAGCTAACAAGTAGGGAAGCCAGGATTTGAAGGCTGACAATCTGGCTCTAGAGTCTATGCCCTTAAATAAAGATTTATAAATTCAATTACGTTAAAATTAAAAAGTTTGTCACTGAAGGACACCATAAGGAAAGCTAAAAGACAGAAATAAAATGGCAGAAGATATTCCCAACATATTTAACCACCAGTACCAACATGTCAGAACCCAGATTCTACTCTAGATCTCTCAGCCACAGTTGAAATTGAGCTATTTTTCTTTGCTGGTCATTTTTCTACTCACGTGGATACAACCACACAGTAGTTTCTTCAACACTCTTCCTTCAGAATCAGAATGTTCCTTGAATGTGACTGTGCTATTGTATATTCTGTCTACTACCAATACCCTTTGTCCTTTAAAAGCCCCATTCTCAAGTTTTCTTTACAACTGAAGTAGTGGACCAATTTTTCAGAATCCCAAAAAGTTGTCTGGTGACATAAAAGGTGCATAATAATGTTTTAAAACTTGGGATCTAGGTCTACCACTCACTTGCTCTGTGTGTGCTCATGAGTGACTTAAACTCCCTTAGCTTTCTGGGGTGTAAAACGAGCCCATCTGTACCCACCTCACAGGAGCAGCCAGAATCAGACAGACGATGTGGGTAAAAGAGTCCATGCGGAGAATTCCTTAAAAGCTTATGTACGTAGCTTTTGTACCTTAATAAGTAATAAGCTTATGTACCTTATTACTCAGCAAGTCTACTCCTAAGTATAAACTCAAGGAAAAAAGAAAAACCCAGACATGGTGGCCACACCTGTCATCTCAGCATTCAGCAGGATCACCATGAATTTGAGACCAGCCTGGGGTACACAGTGAGCTCAAGGCCAACCTGAAGTACACAGTAAGACCCTGTCTCCTAAATAAATAAATAAATAAATGAAAAAAGAAAGACTGATGAACAGATAAACAAATTGTGGTTGAGCACACTGTGAAATATTACTCAGTAATTAAAGGGAAGGAAGCTCTGATTCTTGCTACGTAAGTGAACCTTGAAAACATTATGCTGAGTGAAAGAGGCCAGACCCAAGAGACCACATGTTGTAAGATTCTATTTATATAAAAAAGGTTCCAAATAGACAAATTCCTATGAACAGAAAATGTGTTAATGGTTGTCAGGGACTCGGAGAAAGGAAGAATGACAAGTAGCTGTCAATGGGTGTAGAGTATATTTTGGGATGATACTACACCTTAAAGTTAATATATAGGGATGCTTCCACAATTCTATGAACATATGAAAATCCACAGGCCCTGGGACCAGGGACAGCTTGTCATTATGCCACTCAAGAGAGGCTCAGACTGAAATACTCAAAAGGTTGAAATGAAACAAAACAATAAAAATAAGCAAAAGCTAAAACAACCTTTATCCCAAAGTGGCACGGAGTCACTGGACAGTATCAGAGGATCCCAGGTTGGTGGGGAGGGTATTCGATTCTTCAAACATCACGCTTTGATTATACTCTGAAATCCTTTTGGAACATATCCATTCTGCATTCGAATAATGGATAGATCACTGGGCACAGTGATGAGTGCCTGCAATCCCAGCTACTCGGGAGACTGAGGTGGGAGGATCATAAGGTCAAGACAGCCTAGGAAGCCCAGCAAAATCCCGTCTCAAAATTTAAAATACAAATTTTTTTAATGCCTGGGGATGTACCTCAATAGCAGAGGGTACAAAGCTCTAGGCTTAATCCCCAGTACTGAAAAACAAACCTGATTTGATCAACTGGTTCGAAAACAGGTTACTGAGTTCCATTCTCCTCTCCTACCAGTAGCCTTCCGCGCTTCATGTCCCCCAAGATAGATGATGACAGTTATGTCCTTCACCAGCCGCAGGTCCCCCCAGACTGCCTAGCCCTACATAGCCACAAATTCACACTGCTTGGAAGCAGCCTATAAAAATCTCCTCTCTGCTGCTCTGAGGACACCTGTTCCGAGGAGGCACGGAAATGAGGTCCACTTCCTGGCTTTGACCCTCAGGAACAGCCATGCTTTTTCTTTTGCAGAGTTTGGAAGTGATCCACTCAAGGGCATTACCCTCATCAATAATCTGGAAAGAGGCGTGTACACGGCCAGAGATTCTTCCTCAGCTCTCCTCACTGCAGCCACGATGTGGCTATTTCTTGGACCTTCCCTCCCAGAGGAGAGTGTGACTGGGAGAAATACATAAAATGGAGGGTGGTGGCTATAGTTTGACTGGGGAGTGGACCGATACCATCGATTAAAATGATGTCTTTGTATTATTTATGAATATTACACAGGGCTTTGAAGAACAGCCATTTTGCAACTTGCCAATTTATGTCCATCCTAAATAAATTACAGATGGTATATTTGTCTTCATGAGCTGTCATTTATACTCATGTGCATATATGTCCTAAAAATAAATGTATAGTCTCAGAATCGCATGCATTCCCAGCAAGTGACACAGATTTACACACCAACATCAGCGTCTTTGCAAGAAAACTATCTTTCTCATCAATTTTTTTCCCTTGGCACCAGCAGAGATTCACAAGTAGCAGTCAGCACAGCACTATCAAAATGTATTTTTAAGTCCATTGTGTTGTTTTAACAAACTAAACAATTAATTAACAGCAATCTAGCAAACAGATCTCTACTTACAGCTTAGAGTGAGAGAAACACACAGATTGCCATAAACGTTCTGTAGTCACCATTACTGCAGAAGAATATGGCCTAATTAATTATAATTGATCGCAAAGATTAGATTCAAATTCTACCAGCAGGGCAGAAGAAGCTCAAACACAGGAAATAAATCAGAAAACTATTCTCTGAATCCATAATGCATCAACAAGCTTCAGAGATAAACAGATTTGTTTTCATTGTAGTTTTTAAAATATAATTTAAGAACATTTTCAAGTCTTTGGGAAACAAGTACAAAGGAAGAGAAAGGGTAGAGCTAAAGCCAGAGAAGCATCAATGCAGTAAACTCTGACATTCTGGTTTCTGCTCTTGTATTTTAAAAAAGGCTGTAGGACATGGTGTGTAGGTCGGTGGTTATGGGTGTTTGCTTAGAATGTGGATTTCTAGTGTACAGACACACACATACACACAAAGTGATCGCCTGAGTAGCAGTTAGGCACCTGATGTGTGTATACTATTATTATGGCTGCAGAGGTGGCCTTGATGGATGCTTCCATTAACCATATTCTCTTTGGAAGCTAGAAGACCGTCCCAAGGCTTTCGCTTCTCAGTCTAACTTTACCTATCCATTCCGCCTCATAATTAGACAGATCTCTCCAGTAACCACAGACATAGACCCAGATCTAGACAGCCCACTTCACCCTGACTCCCCACTCACAGACCCTAATATAGTACTTGAGCTAAAAGAAGCCTGGAGGTTCAAATTGGGCCCATAAAAACCTTCTGAAATACTTAGAAAACTAGGGTGTGGAGAGAGAAAGCCATCTAATTCCCAACCGCCTCTCTTCTTTGGCTGTGAGACTGCAAAGACATGAACTCTGTGAATGATGTGGAGAAGTGATGCGGAGTCTGGTCCCTAGACCCAGTCACGAGGTGCTCAGCATGGTTCTGGTTTCTGAGCACTCACGCATTTCGTCTTCAGAGACTTGTTATCACTCTAGGCAGTTCAAGGGATGTTCACAGAGTCTCCCAACACTCTGCTTCCTAAGTTAATGAAGACCAGAAACTCCTCAGATAAAGAAGTGTCCATAATGGGAATAATCCTTGGGGCAATTCTGGATCAGAGGGAAGCTTTCCACATAGTCTTGGCTCAGCTGCTACAATTTTATTTCCCATATAGTCTATACTGTGTACCTTAGAGTGGAGATCAGTTGATGGAGAGAGCATGTGCTCTGAAGAGAAAACTAAATCTGACTATAAGGTGTACTACTTGACCTCAACCAAATCTTAAACTTTCTAAGCAAGGGTTTCCTCATTCATAAACTTAGCATCATAATCCATCATCCGTGACAAGTAAATGAATACATGAAACAAATAAGCAATAGCACCTAGAACAATACAGAGGGACTCCTAGCTTACATGTGGCATCACGGTCTGCCATTATTGTTGCTTTCCTCTTCTTTTTTGACAACTCAGCTCTACGGTAACACGAATTCTCTTTATTTTGGAAAAAGAACTTGGCAAATGAGTAATTAGGAGCTAAAATCCTGTCCCATTAATAAAATATTAAAATCTGATTTTAGCTTAGAGCCTGTTGGATGTATTAGATATACAGGAAATGTTCATGCATTTATTAATATAGTTGGTTGTATTAATAGTGACCTCACTATTAATTTTGGAGATGGCCCAGCCCAATTATGGGATATTTTTTAAAAGCACACTTTAATTACTTTCCGGCATATTCAGTAACTGAAATAATTCTGAAAAGTGTTGCCTGGGAGAATCTATAATGTGATGCAGTAACCAAAATCATTTATAATCAGTGTATCAAAACCGAGTGAAATATCAGGTTAATTCTGGTCACCTACATGGAACAGCGTTATGGTTTAGATCTAACATGTCACCCAAAGGCCGTACGTGTTCAGGGATGGGGCTTTGGGGAGGTGACTGGATCGTGGGTAGCTGTACCTTGCAGCTTAATCCACAGGCAAGTTCAGAGCTCAATGCGCTGTAAGTTTTGGGGCCTACTTGGCGGGGGGGGGTCACCAGGGGCATCGCCTGGAAGGGTGCAGCTTTCTCCCCGGCTCTTCTCTTCTCTGCTTTCCGCCTGCCCTGATCTAAGGAGCTTTCCTCCACCCCGGCCCTTCCACCATGCTGTTTCTGCCCCAGAGCCAGCTTCACATGAACCGGACAGTGAGCCAACTCACAAGATGTGGGTGTCGGGTATTTGTCCCAGACACAAGGAAAGCGACTAAGACAGACAGAAAGGGCCCTGATCTTGTGCTGGAAAAGCTGGCTTCTCCATCTGGCATCTATAAAATAGGAATAAAGATGCTTAGGACACAAGATTGCCACAAGGCTTAGTTAACCGAGATAAAAGGAAACCGCAAACCTCCTGAGGCAGGGTTCACCGACATCTTGCTCACAATGGTAGCCCGGGTCCAGAACAGTGCCTAAGACCTGTCAGGCTCCCGATCAATACAGAAATGAATGTGCAAGTGCATAATGCAGAAAGCGTTAAGTGTAGGGACAGGGGTCCCCCTAGGTAGGGAAAAGGTAGGGTAAAGGCCTCAGTGGACATTACTAAAAATTAATAGACAATTTTCACCTCTACAGTCAGACTCTGTCTTTGTCTTGAAAGGCAATGACAGCAATAATCCAATAGTTTGAAACATAAAGGCAGCTAGATTCCAATGGTTAAGAGACAAAGGCAAAGGAACTAGTTGAGGGGAAGGGCCTAGCTAGTGTGATTAACATGAAAATCACAAACTCCCCTTTTATTTGATTCTTATATCTACACAACGTGGCCCTAGGGCACCCACCCATAATCTTACCCTCTGCCAAAAGACAAAGGAAGGTCACAGGGCTAAGAGAAATCCGAGGCAAGGGTGACAGATAAGCCCAACGGCCAATCAGATTCCAAGGGCGAATACAAGGAAAAACCCAATAAAAAGGGACTACAGAGAAGGGTCCAGGAGTATTTCACTTTCAAAGGCTCCCTGCTTTTTGAGGAGCTATCTATCATCTCTCTTTTCCCCCTTTTCCACCATCTTTTAATAAATTGTCTTCTATTAGTTTAAACACATTTTCTTTAATTCCTTACTGTAACTGGGTTTAGGATCTCCTAGAGCTTCATTTTCTGCCAGGGCAGCAGCTCACAGTCCACTTCTGGGCATAACATAAGGACTCGACCCTGCAGGAGGGCTCCGTACCTCTAGCCTTGGCTGATCCTTTGGTAATCACACAGAACCTGCTCCAGCACCGCAAGATGATTTACTGGATGTCACCCATTGCCACGGGGCACTCGCACTCATGTTTATGCCCTATAAGCCTGGTGGTTTTGACCACTTTTGAGGGTAGGAAGGACAAGAGGTAGGCATTTTGATATAGGGGAAAAAATATAACTCCCAACCTGCTAGATGTCAGTTAACACTGAGTTCGTGTTCCCCGAAGTCGAAGAATGAATTCCAAGGAACAAAGGAGGTTAAGAGTAGGAATTTTATTGGGAGAGAGAAAGAGAGCTCCTGAGAGACAGGAGGGGACCCGAGTGGGCTGCCAACGAGCCCACCCTTCAGAGGAAGTTTTATAGAGCAAAATTGTGAGGCCGGTACAATGTGTGTCAAAATGATGATTAACCAATAATAGTACAAGTGTAGTCGTTTAGGTAATAGTGGTCCAATGGGGAAGAAAGTCAGGTAGTAAATCGGCAAGGAGAGAACAAGGACATTCCAGGGTGGGTTGGATCCAGAGATCTTGGTCACCCTCCTGGGTGACCTAGACTTTAATAGATGTAATCTTCAGTTCATTGTTTATCCCTCAACCAGAGGTGTGGTTCCAGTCTTTCCATCCTTATCTTGAGACCTGACCTTCAATGGATGTGCCTCCAGTCATAGTTGTCCTGTATACTGACTCCATTGAGGGCCCAGCACTGTCTGACTGCCTGTAATATTTCTACCTTACTTCGCTGCCTATAATAATTTGACCCAAGAAGATCCAATCAGATTTTCCTAACTCAGAATTTGAAATTAGCAATAAGCGTCTAGTTCTTTCCAGGTTAGTTGCTAGAACGGTAATGCGTTAACTGCTGAGCTATAACAAAACATGTAATCTGTGTGGCTCCAAGAAGCAGGTCTGAGAGAAAAACAAACAGGATTTCAGAAAGAGAAAATATTCCATTCCTACTTCAGAGTTCTAAAGTCTGACTGACTCTTTACCCCCGGACTCCTAAGATATTTTCTGTACACTTAGGATAAACCATCACTTCGTGCTAGTTTGGGGGATAAGGCAAATAAACTTAATACAAAAGGAAAGGAGACAAAAAGTGATTGCAAAAAATCATCAAGGGATAAATAATTTTCCCCAATATACATTTCTTAATTTATGGAGTTGAATAAGTTTACGATTATAACAGAAGACTCACACATGTCCTGAGTGTCTTTATATAAACAGCTGTGAACTTTTATTGGCTGAACTGACCATTCTGCAAAACTTCTACTTCTCATACTTATATTGATTTTGTAAAAAATGTTTTACTTTGTATTGCTACTTCTAACAACTACTTTCACTGCTACTGTACAGAAGAGGTCAGACTGAACCTAAGACAGAAAAAAAGTGACTTATCCAAGATTTCATCATTACAAAAAAGGAAGAAATCCAACACAGTGTCAGCCTGCCATCTTTAGGAGCAAAACACCATCTCAGATCAAGGATGGGAGAGAACCACATGGATGTTTTGTACCAGAAGGCAGTGGATCTTAGTCATTTTAGAATGAGAAAAGTTGACTAAAGTCAAAAGATTTTAAAGATCCGTACGTACTTCAGAAATGGCATACTTTTATGTTCACTGAGAAAAAAATTAATAAGAAAATTATAATAATGTAATAATGTTTTAAAATGAATTTGTATGTTATTAACCAATAGAGAAAATTTTACTTCCTATGGCTTTGTGTAGGTTGAGAAGGAAAGAAAAAAAATTAGAGCAAGAGAAAGAACAAAACGGAGCAACCTCTTTACATTTCATTTATTCTAAATACAGCAGCTGATACACTGTGGAGTTTGGGATTCCTAGTATTAAACCAAAATCTCCAACAGAATGTTGGTCCTCAAGATGGAAACGACTCCAATGAGGACAACTGTATTATATTTTCCAATAATGGTTTCACTTACCAAAACCTGTCTGGAGATATCTGTGCTTGACCTATCTCTACCTTGACTTCAGACTTCTTTTCTTCAGGAAGAAGAGGTGCGTCCAATTTAGTACAGAAGAAAAGCAGAAGCCAATGTAACATAAATAGGAAGGGATTTCCCAAGTGAATTTAAAGGAGATAATTTTCACTAGGACAGAGAGAATGAAGATCAAGGAGACCACTGACTGAGGTATTCTGGAAAAACAGAAGTACATGACTCATGGGGATGCTTTGGCCAGGGGCTACAGTGACCTGAAGCACATGTAGGTGATTCCCAGGAGGAAGGCCAAAAGTCCTGGCTTGGCAGCTGTCCCATCTCCGTGCCTGTCCATACCCTCTTCTTCCTATATTGAATCTCATGAGAGGGCTCTGCACTAACAGAATACAGCCTGGAACTATGCTGGCAAAAGATGCCAGGAAACACAGTTCTCAGTCTTCTTTACTATGATTATATAGTGGGGTAGGTTAATGCTGATTTATAATAGACAGTCCAGTACAAACCACATTTTTTTCTCAGTTTAAATCGATAAAATCCCTTCATACTAATCTTCTAACCAACAACAACTTCATGGATCTACCTAATATGATGACTCTATCTCTCTCATTCATATATATATATATATATATATATATATATATATATATATGTATATGTGTTTGTGTGTGTGTGTGTGTGTGTGTGTGTGTATGTACTTATCCACACTTTTAAAAGTGAGGACTCAAAGTTCCTTTAAAAACTGTAGCCATCTCTGGCAGTATTTATGCCTCTTCTAGTTTAGACTCCTTTAATAACCGGTAAACTAAAGATTAAATTGAAAGTTAATCCCAACTAGCATATCTTATATAAGACTATAAGGAAAAGAGAAAAGATAAAAAGAAGAAATTGGTATATGCAATGTACATATACACATACATACGCTCCACACAGACACATATACATATATATATGCAAAACAGAAAAATATATAACATTGTCCTCACTTTTTCAGAGTCACAAAGCTATAGTTAGACTTTAAACTCCCTTCTTCTACCACCCTTCCCATGTTCCCTTTATAATCTGTCAGCATTTAAGCCAACCATGACACTTATCTGCTAAATGACTCAAACCTTTATACATGAAGGTGCTTATATTTGGTTGCTGTAGAATTCCATGAACTTCTGCCACTGAATGCACACCAGTCATCCCCCTGGGCTCCAGGAGAGCTCCCCATTACCTATTTTATGCAATAGCAACTCTATTTTCTCTTAATAATCAGAATCAATCAGTAATGATACAGTAAGTCCCTTATTTATCTGTTTGTTCAGTGGTCCTAGAAACCCATAAGTGGCCAGATTATTGCTTCAACTTCCTCTGATAGAAGGATTCCTCATGTGGGAACTCAGACCTCTAAACTAGGAAAGTCCAAATGGTAGGGTTGCAAGCGAATATTGATTTTCTAGACCCATATATTCTAGCAATAGGATAAATGCTACCATATTGATCAGCTTTCTACCACTGAGACAAAAACTAAGAAAATAAAGGAAGAAATACTTATTTTGGCTCATGGTTTCAGAGGTTCCAGTCAATAGTTGACCAGCTCTAGTAATTTAGGTCTGTGGCAAGGCAGAACACAATGGTTGATGGGAATGGCAGAGGAAAACTGTTTTTTCCCTCATGCCAGCCAGACAAGAGGATGCCAGGACCAGAAATAATCTTCCGAGGTCATTCCCTGTGATCCTCTCCCTCCAACTATGCCCTGTGTCCTGACCTCATCAATGGATTAACCCACTTGATGAAGCGAGTCCTCATGACCCAATCACTTTCCAAAAACCCAGTCGGCTGGCAAGTAAGCCTTTGGCATATGAGTTCTGGGGACATTTCAACTCCAAACCATAAAAGGTACCACAAATGGGTAGCCAGTTTTGAGTATTTATTGCATCTTTCTTCTAGATAAATGAGGGACACAATAAGATCAGCGAATGCCATGTGACACATTCTCTCATTTTCTTCCTTTTTTTTCTTTATTCTCTTTTTTAAGCTGTAAAATAAAATTCTTTGGTCAGAATAAAAATATTTGTGTGATATCAAGACAGTGAATAATGCATTCAAAGGGTCCACAGATGGCGGTGCTGGCAGAAGCATTGCTGACAGAGAAAGCAGACCCATATCCACAGTTTGTGTCTATTCCAGGAAGAAGAAAACGCTGCCCCCTCAGTGATGGAAAGAGTCCAGTGGAATCAACTTGTCACCAGGTGGCTGGCTGATCCTCCTGAAGGGTGCTGCCATATCGGGAGCCCAGATATGGTCTCTGCCACTGACATGTTGACATGTTGGGCATTCAGCAGTAGCAGCCAGATCAGTCTTGGTGAAGGAGCCATTCTGTGGAGCTCATGAATAACATCCACCCCTGTTAATATGGCTGCTTTGTTGATTAACAAGTTGTGGAGTATATGGGGAAAAAGCTGAAAATCAGCCACAGTCTAGACCACCTCATCCCTGTGATTACTGAGCCGTCTCTGCAGATGATGCCCTTTGGTGAGTGGTCGCATGGGTAAGAATTACCCTTAATGTTATGCCAACTCCAAAAGGTTCAGCCACATACTTAATTCAGAGAACTCTATCACCAAGCCTGTAACCTGGATCTTACCAGTTTCAGGTCATCCATTCACTTTTTGCTACTGTTCATTGTAGCTCTATGGTTCTAGCTATCTCTCAAAGGTCTTCCCACAGGTCACTTTCTCCTTCTCTACTATCTTCTTGGGCCACCCCAACAGGTCTGATGCCACATCATCATGCAGAGTCATCCATGAATCAGGGGACCCAGTATTTTTCTTCTCTAGTCAAATGATTACAAGCACAGTCCTACAAGCCATAGGTGTGGGATGAAAGGCAGGCAAGAATATAGAGATCAGGAAAGCTGGTGCTGGCTTTATCTCAAAGTACAAGAATCACAGGGAAGTCGTTGTTAACTATTTCAGCTGTCTGCAACACCAAAGAAAGTTATTCTCAGGAGGATGTCCAGAAACTACAGGCGCAGCCTGATATCTGCCATCCATTAAGGTCCACACACCTGCCCACAACAGCCTCAGAAACTCTGGACTTTTCTCCTTTTTGGCTTCCAGATCTTATCAAAGTACTCCTCATTGGCCAAGTCTATCATAAAGCCTGCTGAGCAGAGAATCTCAGAAATGTAGTTTGAAAACTCAAAAATCACGAATCAGGGCAGGAGAGTAAATAATTGTTAAAAGAAAAAGTACTGCCAAACCAAATTTAACAAAATTTATTTGAGCAAGGAATAATTCATGAATTGGGCAGCACTCAGAAGCAAAAGAGATTCAGAGGTTCTGCCCTGCAGTGTGGGCAGTGAATATCAATAGACAGTACGTGGAAATAAAGGACAGAGACAGTTTGAAGATTACAGTTTGCCTTATTTGGAATGATCAGTTGACTGCCTGTGATTGGTTGAAGCTTATGATTGGCTGAAATTCACTGCTTATTAGAGTCCTAAATCAGGTTTTCAGCTTGTTTAACTACTAAATTAGGTTGCACTTGCTGACATAGAGTCCAAAAGTATGGAAATAACCTCGGGCCTGTGGTCCGCTGCTAATTTAATGTAACTCGTTCAGGGTTCAGAAAGGGGCATGGATGCTCCTGTGCTGACAACAGAAACTGAGTGCTTGTGGTGTATTTAATAAATACACAGGATCCCTGTGATGAAGCATGGCCTAGGACAGCTCCTAAATATAAGTTGTAGGAGAAGAAAAAAGCTAGAGATAGAAGACCTTTATCATAGGACCACCTCTTCATTTGGCCAAGGAACTAATGCCCAGAGAGAGGATGAAATTTTCCTAAAGTCATATTGTTAATTACTGGCATATTCACAATTTGAACCCATAAAACACTAAAAGACTTTCCACCATCCGATGGTTGCAGTTTGAGCTGCTCTCTGAAGTCTTGGCAAAGCATCAGTTGTTCCCTACCAAACATCACACTCTTAGACTCATTGTTCCAACCCCAGGATGCTGTTCCTGACTCCAGATAATACAGTGCCCACCGGGAAGATTAAAGCATCTATTTTATTTTTAGTGGGAAGGCATCTTAATTCACAAAGTATTCAGATACCAAACAGATCTCCTTCTCGAGTTTTCCTTCCCTCTTTCAGAAGAAAGCCCTCCACAGTAGGACTCAAATCCTTTGGTTGTCAGAAAGGAACATTCTCTCCTCTGAGATAAAACCAACCTTCCATTTATACAAACATGTCATGATCTTACAGCCGCCCTACACTCTGCCTAACCAAGAAGCACAGCAAGGCTTTGAGTTGGAAATCTTTTTTTTTTTTTTTCATTTTGCCTCACAAATCTGTTCCCACCACTTCACCATTCAGGCTTATTATCTCTGCCCAGATAAACATTAGCATAGCCTATTACCATATCTAAAACCCAATCACACTTCAATTTCCCTTGTTTCAGACTAGGGTAACTTAATCCTTTTGGGAAGAGAAAATCTGGCAACATATCTGTCTTTAGTGACAAGAACAGGATTGTGATCTGGCCAGGCCTACAGGAAGAATAGAAGGGCTACATCGAATTCTGCTTTGCCAAGCTCCTGTCCCCACCAGCCTTCAGGAGGGTTGAAAAGGGCCCAAGGAGAGCAGCCCAACGAGAAGCATGATAATGGTCAGAGCCTGGCACTGCAGTATCACATCCTTTGGCAAAAACAGGGCTGCACTGCACGGTGTAGCACAGGGGCCTGGCGAAAACTGTTACGTTGTCCCTCTATCTAAAGCTAAGCACGTGCTTCTACCAGGACTCACGGGTGACTATGTCTCGATGACATACGCTCAGAGACAGATAGAAGTGCCCCAGGAAAGACCAGACTCCACTTACCAACCAGCGTCATGGGAGAAGCACGCGGCTGCATTTCTGGGGCCCCAGCTGTTGCCAGCAGCAGCCCAGGTCTGACCAAGCTTCTTCAAGGCCTGTGGGGTAGCACCAGAAAGAAGCTGGGGGTAAGAGACCTAGAAGGGGAGAGAGGCTGGGCATTTTGCCTTCTGGACACCCCATGTTCTCTTGTGCTGAAGAACTCGTCTTCTAACCCCACAGGAAAACGTTCAGAGATCAAGGCAACCTGGACACCCTGAGTCTGGATCTTGTTAGACTTTGCTCCCTTCTCCCTGCTATGTGCACCAACATATTTTCTCTCAAGCCAGGCAGTTGCTGGAATAAGGTGATTTGGCTGAACTCAGAGTGAGTCTGGAGTGCTTGCCAAGGCTTGTTTCTGATTCATCTCCAGAACTTGTCCATTTTCCCAATAGAACAAACACCAAAATAGACAGAATTTCACAGCTCTCTAACTGACAGGAAGAGAAAAAGTCCCCGTTCAGTTTAAAATGGTTTTTCAGTAAGAGGTTCCAGAGAATTCTTGAAGAGATTGGCATTGGCCATGCGTAGGCCAGAAAGTATGCTTTCCAATTATCTGACATCCTCTTCCAACACATCCAGGGCACTTTCTGCATCTCATTTGCATCAAATCTATTTTAGCACACTTTTGATTACTCCTTTATTATTCTCTTTTCAATCCAAAACATTCAATAATGGAGAGTTATTATCTTAAGTAATTCTATGCTGATAAGCAACCACTACACCCGGCACATCTCTCTGCTCTCCATGAACTACCCTCCTCCTCCCCAGCAGCACACATAGAAATATCTCTTATTCTCACTCCCATCACTGGCAGGAAGTATTTCATCTATAACATCACTGAGACATGGAACGAATTTGAGTCATAAAAAGGTGATCCTCAAACTTACTTAGGGACTAGGGGTTTAGCTCAGTGGCTAGAGCACTTGCCTCACAAGCACAACACCCACCATTCCTTTTGTTAAGAGAATAAACCTTATAATAGAATCTTCAATAAAATAGTTCATTGCTTTCTGTACCAGCAGTCTCTACCACAATAGTAAAACACGTCCTGGATTTTGATGAAGAAAAGAAGACATGGAAGTGGAGAGCATTGATCAGGGCAGGAGAGGAGAGAATGAATGTGGAACAAGACCAAGAGAAGGAACCGGAAGAGGCCACATGATCTCTTCCAAGTTTCCTCCAAAGTGTAATGTACCAGGGTCAGCGTGCTCACCTGCTTCCTGGTGGATCAGCACACAGCGAGAATGTGGCAGGTAATGTATTGCTGGAGCCCATGGCATTCTCTACAGGACAAGAGATCAAACAACCACAGCTACAGTAAGGCTGATCCTTACCATCCGATTGGTCATAGCCATCCAAATTCTAATTTCTGAAAGCTCACCAGTTATCCATGACCCTGCATCGTCCTCAACCTCAGACCACCCCTAGAGTTTGAAGTTTTTTAACACGTAATTTCCCTGTACTCATTGACCCACATGGAATTTTTTCACCAGGTAGAGAGGACTCCCCGCTGGGAGGGAATTACCAAATTCACACAGAGAGGTTAACAACCACGGGGAAAGGCTAATGGTTCCTATTGCATCTTTCATGCTCAGACTCTAGAACTGAGACTAGATGAGTGAGCAAACCTTAGGCAATGCCAGACAGGTGAAAAATGTGCTGTGAACTACCCCCTGCTGGAGGAGTCAAGGCCTCTGGTTAAATCATAATGGCACGGTTGATGCAATCACAGGAGGAGGCTTGCCCCACTAATCCCTCAGGAGAAAACTGCCCATGTACGACGACGCCGCCTCATTAGAGCTTCAGTTCATTTATTAAATATTGAGCACATCAGATGCTTCTCTTTGGTGTGGAAGAGCAGAGTCCCTGTTCTTGGAGAGAGATGCTGTGTATCCTCCTGAGAAAGTCCACATTGGCTGTGCTAATTGCTAACAGATTTTGCACACACTGTTATTTCTTCATCTGCCCAGGAAGTACATGCTGCACCACAGGAGATGTGGGACAGAACTTCGTTGCTAGGAGTCCTAATGATTGTGGCAATTAATTATTCACACCAGTAAAAGGAAGAAACTTAACGAGCAGCTCAGCAATGGCACCCACTCTAGATAGTTGAATAAGATGAGGAAAAGACACAGAAACCCCCAGTCCTCTGATCTTCAGGCGGAATCCTGTATTATGACAGAACCAGAAAGGACGTTGTCTAAGACTCTCATTGACAGACAATGAAGAACTGATGTCTGGAACAAGGAAATAACTTGCCCGAGGCACAAAGAAAATGAGTATCCCTGAGCTGTTACCACCTGCTACATTCTAAGTGTGGTATATCTACGTTCTCATTCAATTTTAATAACTTCGTAAAGCAGATATGGAGCAACATATCTTGGCTGATTACTAGTTACACTGACAATCCCACTTACCCAGAAACTCATTTCAGGCAACTTTCTCCTATTTCCATGTCTACAACCTGTTTGCATCTTTCTCCCCACACAGCTACCTGAACCAGTAGAAGCAAGCAACCCAGAGTGAGTCCTACACGCAGATTTTTTAGCCTGTTATTGAAACCACAGGACAAAAAGAGTCCAGTTAGATGAGAGGCAAAGTGAGGATCTTCCACGATTCGCCACAACCAGGCTAGATTCAGTGTTTTTGTGACCTCCGTTTCTTGTCCTCCGGTGGCTTTTGTGTCAAACTCAACATGAATTCCCGTTTGCTTAGGCTAGCTCTGGGGAGTTCCTGCTGCCTGGAATCACAGTCCCTCTGTCTGCTGTAGTGAAATGTTATTCAGGCCTAGAGGGAAATGCTACAACGCGACTGCCACGCTACAACATGAATGAACCTTGAGAAAATTATGCTAAATGAAATCAGTCAATCATCAAAGGACAAATATCTATTCCACTTAAATGGGGAACTTAGAGGCATCGAAATCATAGAGACAGAAAGTAGAATTGTGGTTTCTAGGGAATGGAGGCAGAGGGAATGAAGAGTTAGTATTTACTAGGGATAGATTCTCAGTTTTATAAGATGAGAAGAGTTTGAGAAATTGATGGTGGTGATAGTTACAGAATATTATGAACCTCCTTAACACCACTGATTGTGCACTTAAAAATGGTTAGGGTGCTTACATGGTATCCCATTAATATATACAGTTTCCATATTTTTATGTATCAAGTAAAAATAAATGGCTAAGTTGACACATTCTTTGTTATGTGTATCTTGCTGTGAAAGAACGGGAGTAACAGTAATATTTGTAAAATTTCCCGGTGCATATGCACCTATCTGTATGTTCATACCTGCATGCTTAGCTGAAGCAAGACAAGTAAAAGAGTTCTAGAGAGGAGACAAGAAGAGAAAGGAGTTGGCCTTACACAGCTGGGGAATTGGGAGGAAAATGTATCTTCTACTTGGAGACACAATATTTTCTGACCCTAAACCAGAAGTAATAATCATAAGTGATGACAATTAATATTGAACTAACATCTGAGCACAGTCTAGGTCCCAGATTCTAAGCACTTCATATGCATGTTCCCATTTAGTCTTGAAAACTCCTTCCAAAAGATAAGTACTATTGTTACCCCCGTTTTGCAAATGAACATGCTAGTACAGAGCTTAACCCACGAGTTCAGTATCACCCAGCAAGGAAGAGGCAGGGTCAAGGTTTGAAGTCAAAGAATATAGCTTCCAGGTCCATGCTGAGTGTGGATGGGCAACAGAGTACGCAGGTTCCTCCTTCCCTTTAAGGGACCCAAGACTAACAAGAATTTTTCAGAATTCCAGAAGGAAAACTTGGTAGGCATCAACAAACAGATATTATACAAGTAAAAGGTCTTACGATAAAACTTTTACAAAGAAAAATAATAATTATTGCTTCAATTTTGAATCCAGGTGACTTAAGACACTGCCTCAGCAGTCAAACAACATTCTGATTCAGCATTACATTCTGAGCTTCACCTCAGGGGTCAGAACCATAGATTAGTACTATTTTATTTCTTAATACCCCATTTAGGCACAGCAGCTACATGTAAGATCCCATGACCAGTCTTCATGGAGCCAGAGAGTGTTGGTGTTTGGGACGTAGTGGACACCAGCAATCTTTTATATCACCATTATGATCAATTATGTAACCCTATAAAATGAAATAGAAAACAAAATTTTCCATTTTAAAAATCTGTACCAGGTGTGGTACATACACTTGCAAACCCAGCACTCTGAGAGGCAAAGACTGAAGAATAGCAAGGTTGAGTATACTCTGAGCAATTTTGCAATTTAGGAAAAGCTTGTCTCAAAATAAGATAAATAAAGGCTTGGAGGCGCAGCTCAGGGTGAAGTTCATGAGTTCAATTTCTACTAATGAGGGGAGAATCCATATGTTGTTTTAATGGAGAAGTAGTTAATCCATTTTTGTTTGTTTGTTTGTGTGTTTGTTTGTTTTACAAACCAAGGATTCAGAATCAGCCAGCAAACTTGTGTGCAATTTAAAACTGTTTAATACACAGAGTCAGTCCGTAGCCTTCCGTTTCATCATCTCTAAACTTTGAGTAGAAAAGATAGAACTCTCTCCCTTCTCACTCCCATAAAGAGCCAATCTAGATGAGAGAGGAGCAATGATTGGAAAGAGCAGAGGACACAGGATACACGATGAAAGAAATAGTCCTGTAGTTTGGAAAAAAGGTATCATAAAGGTCATAGAGCTGAATACTCCTACACAATATTAACCGCCTAAAGAGAAAAGATGTTGCTTCTATAGAATCATCACAGGTTTTGGCTTATATTTTAAGACATGTATATTAAAAATTGATACATAAAATATCAGAGTTCAGTGTCTGAAATACCCAGCTCACAGGCTTGTTTCCTATGAAAACTATTCAAGGAAATAAATTGATTTCCTATTTTTATTAAAGGTTGCCAACCAGATAATTCATTGTCAGCCCTCTGAATATCCAGCAAGACATTATAATCCAGAGAATGTAAAGGAGAGATAGAGTTGAGAAAGCAGGGCAGGAGAAAAAAACAAAAGCTGCTTTGCAAAACAATGTAAGCAACATTGTTGGCATGTTCCGTTTCAATGAGCAAGCAGAATAAAGATGTTCCTTAACTTACGAGGGGGTTATGTTCCCAATAAGCCCCTCACGGGTTGAAAATACCATAAATTATCAATCTATTTAATACCCCTAGCCTGCTGAACATCATAGCTTAGCAACACAGTTCACTAAAGCGTCAGGTATTTCCTCTGAGGATTCCCGTGGGTGGACATAAAGGAAATTATGCCCGGGGGAGAGAAAGCAGAGCATGAAGAAATTCTGGAAAAGAGAACAGCTCAAAGTTGAGAAGACAAGCCATGTGACACAAACATAGTATCATACTTCATCAAGCATCTTTAGTGACTCCCTGGGACCACATCCAAAAATACTTATTTATCACGTCTGACATTCACTCATATTTCATTTTCCTTTATGTTTGCTCCTGTGTAACATACGGGCATCTTACATTTTGACAGTACTTTATAATTTATAAGGTATATTCACTCTCAATAGGTGTCCAGGTCTTCCAAACAGTCCTACTGGTAGGTACCACTACAGACAAGCACACCAAGTCTCACAAAGACAGAGGCCTTTGCTCAAGTGTGAGAAGGGTTTATCTGGCTATGGTATCTGTCCATATGTTCACCCTCTCCCTCCTGCCACAGGACTCTGTTATATTGGCTGATAGAATGCAACTACCTCTTTTTAAGTAATCAAACCCAACATTTTACCTGCCATTGCTTTGTCTACTCCCTCTTTTCACTCCTAATCCACGTGCTCCTCCCTCTTTGGTGGTGAGAGTCAGGCCTGCCTCTTGAGTGTCACAGTCCCTGGACAGGTGAATAACCCAATCAGGACTCATAATTTGATGGGGTAGGCTGAAAGAAATAAGAAATCTCCTTTCCACTACACTTGAACCTCACAAGATGGAAGCCTGGTGCTTCTAATAGCTATTATATAGCATCTATTTTAAACAAGTGGAAAGGACAGTAGGGCAGAAGGATAGAGGACAGCTAGTTCCAGCTAGAACACTTTAAATTCCTGTGTCAAATTATGCATTTATGTGAATGGTCCCTTTGCTTTTCAAGGAAGTAAAATAATGTTGCTGTTGTTATTGTTTTATTTTTACATTAATTTGAATTTTCTCTCGGGGATGGTGATTTAGCTCAGGGGTTAAAGTGCTCGCCTCGTAAGCACAAGGCCTCAAGTTCGATCCCCAGCACCAGAAAAAAAAAAAAAAAGTGACTTGTTGAATTTTCTCTCATTTGTCTTAACTAATATATCACCTAATGTCTAGGGTATTTCTGTTCCAAAGTATTCTCCAAAACAATAAAAAAAAAAGATGATCTTTTCAGACAGAAGATGAGACATAAAAAATCTTGTAACTCTAGTATTCTGTCTTTGAGTTCAGCACTCTTGTTTGGAACATCGTGGTGCCTTCCTCCATGCCTTCGTTCACACTATCTGAGCTTGAATAATCTCTCACGACCTCTCCTACCTGACTAAATTCACTCATGTTCTACTGACAAATCAAGGTTCACATTTCTCTCTTCTTTGATTCCCCCTATAGCATTATTATTTATTTAACTAATCCTGGTACGTAATTACATAGACTTTTGTTGTTATTCCTGTTTATAGTTTTAGATACCATATCTTTCCAAGTAGACTCTAAAATACACGTCTGGGAACACGTTCTTTGACTACATCCACATTCCTCACAATTCCCTGAATAATGTGCACACGGCATCCATTACAAATGCTCAACATTTTTCACTGAATTTACAGAAAGGCAATATGAAGGGGGAGGGGATGACAAAGTTGCCAGATAGCTAAATGATGAAACAGAGACATGATGAAGTTATACCCTTTGGTGTCCTTAGTATTGGCTTTATGAGTCACTGTAAATTTTTTCAAGAAAGGCAGCATCTAATTTAGAGGTGGCACTATCTCTTTTTTAATTTTTATTTTATTAGTACACGTTTGCAGTACATAATGATTACACTCATCATAAAGAGCTGGTACATGTACACAACACATCTTAATTATTTTACTTTTCCTTCCCTTCCTCTCCCTTCTCCCTCTCTCCATGTCTTGGTTCTTTCTACTTTTGAAAAGATCTATTTCGCTGTTTACTATTATTTTGCTCTTTAATACATTTTTACTTCAGGTTTCCAATATAAGAGAAACTATGTGATATTTAAGCTTATGTGTCTATTTATTTCACTGTGGTCTTGTGGTGCATCCACATTTCCTACAAATGACTCACCATCTCTTAAATTGAAAGCTAAGAACCTATGAAATATAATACAGTCCCAAGCCCACAGTAGGTCTTGAACAATTTTTTAACGAAACCCAATCAAGATTTGGGCCCCAAATCAAGTTATTACTCCATGCAATATTCCCAGAACTACTTTCTTAATGACAATAAAAATCTAAAACATTTTCCATGTTTTATATTGCATGTTTTATTCATGTGTTAACAAAAATAAAATTAGAAATTACTACTTTGTCAAATATCTACGGTGTGCTAGACATTGCCAGACAGATATTTTGCATATATTATTTCCGACTCTTAAAAGAAGATGCAAAGTATGCATTATTACTGACATTTTAAAATATGAAAGAAGACCTGGAAGAGGTTAAGTGGGAGTTCTGTTTGGGGAAGCAGAAAACCAAATAAACCTCCCCACCAGAAATCACACAGAAATATGGGCTAAAATCATATAAACATCTGTCAGGGAACCGAGCATAAAATAAACTGAGAGAAAACTCTGAGGGTGAAAACAAAGAGGAGTCTGAATCCACAGGATATGTACATGTAGTTTCAGCTCATGAGCTGAGGCCATTGCTGCCTGGGAGGTGGGGAGGATTCTGGTTTTCATAACCTAGGATTTTATGCCCAGACAGATCAGGAAATAAAGATACCGAGTGAGGATTCAGTCTTCTCACATGAAACCAGGAGCCCCAATGAGCTATAAATTCACCTAAAGGGTAAACTCAAAAACCTAACATAGAAAATAACAGGAAAGCATTCATTCATTCATTCATTCATTCATTCATTTAGGCAGGCTTATCATGATCTGTGCATTAGTAGAACTAAAGCTCACTCTAAGAACCCATAACCAGGAGTGTAACTCTGTATGTAGGGTATGAATTTACCACTGTCAGTCTCCAGAGCCATAAAAAAATAGCTTCTGGCCTGGTAATTGCTAATGGCCCTGCTGCACCTGGAAGAAAAAAGCAGTGAACGCTGCTGTAGCATACAATCCAAGATTATAAAACACAGAAGGAAAATCTCCTCAGAAAATAAATGTCATTATATAAAACAAATAGAAAAATTAGACCGCTAAACTTTCCAATGATGGAACTATCAGAGAAACCACAAAATAAATACTTGGAAAGATCAGTTATGGAAAGAATTGAATATTTTAAAAAGAAACAGACTATAAATGTATAATAGAACAGTCAGAAAAGAATAGAGTGGAACATCTGCGAATAAAATTTAGTGAATTAAATGAAACAAAATCAGCCAAAGATTATTATGCTTTTACTTTGGAAGTTTGATGCTGAGATTTAATGCATTCATTGCAGTATCCTGTAACTCTAGTGTGTCTAAAAAAACTACATAAACTCTGGGAACAAGTTAAATAGACTAGATATAACTGAAGAGAGAATTAATCAATATGGAAGTATTTATGAAGAAATTACTCAATTAATTTTAGAGAATGTAAGATAAAAAATTTTTTAAAACTAGAGAATTTCCAAGTATTCAAGAAAGCCATAACTCAAGACATACATATTTTTATGGACAGAATAAGCAAACATAAATCCACACATAGAAACCCAAAGTAAAGCTCAACATACCAAGGTAGAGATCTTAAAACTGTTCAAAGAGAACACCTGGGAGTAATAACTAGACTAACATAAATTTCTCAACCCGCAACAATAGAAACAAGACAAAGAAATAACATCTTTGAAGTTCCGGAGAAGAACAAAAGTCATCCTCGAATCTTTCACCAGTCTAGACCACCATTAATCAATCAGAGTGAAATAAAGAGCATTTCCAAGCAGACTAACTCAGAGAGCTTTCTACCAACAGACGCTTGTTCAAAGAATCAATAAAGGATGCACTTTAGGAAGGAGGATTCTCAGTCCAAAAGAAAGGACTGAAATATATGAAAGAATGAGGACCAAGTTGTTTTAAAACGTAACTAATCTAGACAAGCAGTAACAGAAAAAGCAACGGTAATGATGAGATTTGTTGACTCTAAAACCACACAGATTTTAAATGTTAAACAACAAAATGTAAAAAGAGCGAAGACAAATAGATTCTAAGTTTCTTAGGTTGTTCAGGAGAAGAGCACAGAAAAACTTCAGAAGAGCGCGATCCAGATTTTACACCAAACATGCATGTTGAAATGTTAAGGGTGACCTTTAAAAGATGAAAGCAGAAGGCATGAATTTCAAACAGTAGAAAAGGGAAAACGATTAAAAATAACAATCAACATAAGGCAGTAAGAAGAGAAGAACAACAGAAAAAGCAAGATCAAAAAAGTACAAAAATGAAGGAAATAAAATCAGTTATTAATCACAATGAATCTCTGTGAGCCATAGATGCTAGTTATAAAAGATAATAACAATTTTTTTAAATCTAGTAGTACCACGCTATTTATATGAGCAAATAATTCATAGAAAGCCAAACCAAAAGATATCTAAATGAAAAAATAGACACCCAACCTTACTACTGCCTAGGAAAATGAAGGTCAAAAAAACAGTGGTATCCCATTTCACACCTCTCAGGCTGGCCAAACCCTGAAATTCTGTTACCATCTGCTGTGAAACGATGGCAGTATTTTGCCGTCACTTGGGGAACTACAAATTGATATACCCATTTGGGAAAGATATGTGACAAAATTTAGTAAAGTTAAAAATATACATACCTTCAACCTATTCCTGCATATAAACCCTAGAGAAACTGTTAAGCACAGTTATCCAAATTTATTTTCAGAAATACTTATTATAGCCCCAATGTACACTGATAAAAAAAAGACTACAAGCAGCAAATGGACATCACAAAGAGCAGGCAATGACATATTAAGGTACTCTAGAATACTACACAACGAGTGATATGAAGGAGTGAATTACAACGACATGAATTAGGGTAAATTTCAGAAACAATATTGAGCGACAAAGTCAAGTTACAGAATATAGGTTTGTTTATGTAAGGCTTATATAAAAATTTACAAAACAATATCAAATATTTTATAGGTTTGTGAATATAAAGTATAAAAATTTGTAAAAGCAATACATGCAAAGTTCAGAAATGGAGGGAGGAAATAAGATCAGACAGAAGTATGCAGTCTTTAAGACATATGTGAAATGTTAAAATTAGACAAAGTAGATGATGTATCCGTGAATTTTATACTATCAGTCTCTGCACTTTTCTTCGTGGTTGACATATTTCATATTTTTAAAATACACACAATAATTAAAATATAGTTTGCTGATGAATTTACGGTGCCCCAACGACCCTCAGAAGAAAATGAGAAGACAAGCTAAGAAGGGAGACAGACTGAAGAGGAAGAGGAGAAAAGGGAAGAGAAAGACGAGTTTAAGTGACTTGTCCAAGATCCCCGGATAGGTGACTATAGGGTTGATACACCAGCCAAGCGGCTGGACTCCAAAACTCTTCCCATTTCCATGCCACCAGCTATTGCAGCCAGGCTGAATGAACAGACTGTTTGGAAGTCTTTCTAGTTTGAAAGTGCTGAGCCTACCCTTCGCCTCTCCTCTCTTTGTTAACACACCTTGACTCATCCCCAACCTTTCTTCCCACCTAGTTCCACTCATTCTTTGCCCTTCCTACTCCCAGAAATCAAAAGCAGGTGCTGTGAGTTTGGCAAAAAGAATGAATACCACTATGAATTTTAATAGGTGAAGGCAGATGGGAGCATCCTGAGTGCAGCCGTCTTACAGTCTGTATCTGAAATTCTGCACTATTTCCACTATGGAAATAATTTAATAATGCCTCCAATTAATTACACACTAAATTAATAAACATTTGCCAAGTGTTTTCTCAGATCTTACCATTGTGCTCATAAGCGCATGATCTGGGAACAAGAAGGAAACTTGTGATGCTGTTAACGCTGGGAGAGAAAATATTCTACATGACGAAAACTTCCAAATGGAAAACAAAGCCCAAAGGCTTTCAAAATATAAAGGGAAGAAGAGATTGAACCTGAAAAAAATGCAAACTGTATATAAACTAAGATACACTCAGCTGAGGAAAAATTGTTCCAAAGCACAAATATTCACTGGGAATGAAAAATAGGCTGAAAGGGACTAGTGAGTGATAGATAAGAATGAATGTTGGTAATAAATATGAATAAGATATGAAATCTCAATGTGATATCCCAACAAAAAAGCAATCGCTTTTTTTATTACATAACAAAAGAGACTGCATCCCAAAAACAGCACACGATCATTTATCTTTTAAAAACTGATTAAACAGTACCTAAAACACACATTGCATTTGAAGAAACTTGGGAAATAATAAATACATGCAAGAAAGTTGTTCTGCACAGGACAATTCTGAGGCATCTCAGAGACAACCAACATTTAGTGTCCACTACAGGCCCTGTGCTGGGTCAATGGTATAAAAAACTTCCAACTTATTTCGGCTGAGTGGAATTGAAGGAAAAATCACTCATTAACTTGACCATTCTTAACTCTTGACAGGAGTGAAAATCTTCCCAAAAAGTGTAAATCACATACATGCTTTTCCTAAGTATAAATCACATACATGCTTTCCAGATTTTCACCTCTGCAGTTTCCCAGCCAGCGAGCCCTAGTGCACAAACCACATCTGTGAGAGAGGCTTTCGCCACTACAGCCTTGGCCGAGAGGGCTCGGAAATATGAAGTGAGTGATTAGAAGAAGAGCCCTTTACTGTTAGAATCAACAGTACGGTATGTTTGGAAGGCTGCCTAACGGCTCTTCCCCTGGTCTCTCTGCTGTTGTTAGAATTTGCTCTTTCAAATCAAACTGCTCCTCCACCAGGCCCTGCCTCTTCTCCCTGAACGCTGTAGGGAAAAGTAAAAAGTTTCAATATGCCTCTAACCAATAGCACAGTGCCACTGAGAGTGGAAATTTTCCTCTCAGCCTACACACAAAGTGCAAAGTGGGATATTAGCCATTTCTATTCTCAGAATAAGACAATGAAGGGAGCTACCTGTCAGAGCCTAATAAAGTCTCTGTCTGAACAAGGGGAGAGTGACACACCAGGGAATGAGAAAAACAAAACAAAACCTTGCCCAGGCGTAAGATTGGGAAGAAATGGCTCTTTGTAGGACCAACTGGTAAACACAGTTTAAAGACCAACATGGATCACAATTTGACCAAGAAATAGTTACACGGTACCAGAGACCAAGCATTTCAAGGGACTAGTTGACTCGTAAGCTTAACAATAAATAAGAGTTCACATAGCTAATACTTATTGCATACCCAACACTGTGCTAAGCGCCTTGTTGACACTAACTCACTTGTTCACCTGCAACCTGATTATCATTATCCACATCTGTCATAGTTACGTTCTCATTACTAGGACAAAATACTCACCCACAAGTGAAAGGAGGAAAGGTTTATTTCAGCTCAGTTTGTGAGCTCGCAGTTCACAATTGGCTGGTGGCAAGGCAGAGCAGTATGGCAGAGGGACATTGCAGAGGAAAAACAGTCCATGGCAGGGCAGGAAGGACCCAGTAAGCAACAAAGCAAGCCTTACTTTCCATTTTATCACATCCAGACCACAAGCATGTTGGGTGGTGTCACTCACAGCCATGATGGGCTTTCCCATTATCTACTTCCAGAACTGTGTTAAACTAATCAGTGGACTAATTTAGTTATCAAACCCTTAATCCACATACACATCCTCTTAATCCACATTCACACACCCTAGATCCAGCCACCTCCAAAAAGGACTACCTATGAGCACATGAGGCTTTGAGGGGACATCTAGACACAAGCCTTATAACACCACCTTAGGGATGAAGAAATGCAGCACAGAGTGATTATCAAGCTGCTTGGAGTAGGAGTCACAGGGCTAGTTCTGTTGCAGAAGGCAGGAACTCGGGCAGTCTGTCTGAGAAAGCTGCTGCGAACAATCACGTTGCACTCTCTGGGGTACACGGGAGTGCAATATGGGGGCCGCAAAGATGAACGAAGAAAGTTTGCAAGCTAAGGCTTACAATGTTAACTTTAAGAATGTCACCTTATTAATGCTGAAAAAATTGAGTACTTCCTGGAGAAGAAAGAAAAGGAAGAAGGTGGAACCCTTGCATCTCAGAAATGTGCTTGAAACAGGATTTTGACAGAATTGCCTGGGCAATTTGAGCTATTCCAAGTAAAGAATCAACAATTTGGGATAGGTTTACACTTGTTTACATTTGATTAGTGATTATTTTAAAAGCCCCTTTTTCTTATACTGCTTTAAAGACCATGTTTGGCAGTGGGGAAAATGTATATTGAAAAATAAAAGGGTAGAAAACATTTCTTAATTTCATATGATTATCATTTCTTTTTTCTGAATATCTACCCACTTCTTCAGCCCAGACCAGCATCTCAACAGACAAGTAACAAGAGTTCTCCACATATAAGACACTGTAGGAGGTGTTAAGGGCACATGATTCGTCCCAGATAAAGCTACGATCTCATAGTACAGAAAATTGTAGAAATAAACAAATATAAGGTAGAAATAATAAATTTTGGAGGGGGAAGAGGGAAATGACTACAGAAAATCGAAAGACAAACAAATTGTATATGATGGTTAGGGCTCTGAAGAGGTTTCCAGCGGAAAACTGGGACTGAATCGGATCCTAGGTAGCATTTAGACATTCTGGGAAAAGAGATAACTGAATGAAGGCACAGTAGTAAGGAATACCAAGGAGCAAAATTTCGTTACAAAATAAGGTACTCACATGGTAGAAGCAGCTGATATGGTCCAAAAACTAAGTTGAACCAATGTCACTGAAGATCTTAAAATGTTAAGTTTTGGCTACAGTAATTATTGAAGTTCTCATACAGCAGAATGTCAAGGTCAGAGACTACAAACTAGAAAATTTACAGTGAAGGAACTAGAAAGAAGAGTAGATTGGGTAAGAAAGAGACCTGAAGTAGAGAGTTGAGAAATCTTCACACCTAAACTATGAACTAGTTCAACCTTAGCCAACTACAATTTCAAAGACCTGCCTTTGGCCATGGAAAGGATAAGGCAAGAGAACATAAATGAACCTGTGTATCTCACCCTTGCTGGAAACAGGCCAAGAGCATATGAAGTGTTACATGAAGATGGCTGCCATATTGCCTGCCTAGGAACAAGCTCAGGTATCTCTCCTTGACTTTTTCTTCTTGCCCTATGGTTATTCTCCTTCAGCTCGGATTAACTCTTTAGGTTCTGTTTCTGACCTTCTCACTGCCCCTGATTTCTGTGTGCTTGACCCTCACTTAGTATCTGTCTCCACTCATAACCTGAAAACTGATTCTTTGGTGGACCTGCCTTTCAGAATTATCATTCCATCAGCCCCCTAGTATGGTGACTTCAGATCCATCTTCCCTCCACACTGTGCAGCCAAAGGCAATTCCAGTCCCACCCTTATCCAGGCCAGGCACAGCAACCTCTTAGGACTGAAGCCCCAGAACCCCACTTATCAGGAAATATTTCAAACATCGTTACATCAGAGAAGAGCTTTCCAAGTGTCTCCACCTCCCAGGCTTTATGGAAACAATAACTTCTCCTGGTGATAGTAGCCAGAGTCTAAGTTCTTAAAATTCCAAACGGGAAGGCCCATTGGAGGTCATCTAGTCCCATATCTTTATTTTATCTGGAAAAGAATGTACGTTAAATGGCTTATTCCAGGAGGCAACCAGACTGGCATCTCCCAACTCTCAATCCAACCAATGTTTGTCAGCAGTTAGAATGGAGAAAATATTATCAATCTAAATTACAGATGTAATCAAGACTATAGTGACTACATCATTTTTATCCACATCCTATAGCATTTTATTATATCATACCACATTGCTTATTAACTGTTTCATTCAATCATCTTGACTTTTCAACCAGAATGAATCCTTGGAGGTCAGGGATAGATTGTCTTATTTTATCTCCAGCTGACTGGTATGATGCTAAATACAAGGTAGGCTTCCAAAAAGTACTGAATGTATTGGTTAATTACAAAGAAGAGGTAAATTTTTGCACCCTGTGTATTTAAATGCGTGGTGTAGCATATTATCAGTTTTCATTAGGAGGGTAAAATTATAAGCAGGTTTTTTCACTCTTTCTAAAATGCTGGTAATTTTGATATATTAATATCATACTCATACTGAAGCAAACGAGAACTAATATCCTCATCTACAGTCAGCAATTAAGGAAACCTGGGGTGATTCCTGTAACTGTAGATGAGAAAAGCAGCTGTTGAATCGTGTCTCAGCAACAATAACTAATCCTTTGCTGAATTAAGCAAGGTGCCGCCCCTGCCTCTTTCCACCTGCTCCCATTCAAAACTGCAGGTGTATAGAGAGTTCTTAATTGAGAATCTAGTACCTTGAACAATTCGAAAGTCATTTCCCCCTTAACACCCAGAATACTTTCAAAAAGCTTTCTCTAAAATTGTGGAGAACTAATGGCAGAAATGAGTTTTGTAACAGCCATCACACAATTAGAATAGTGACAAGTAGTATCTGAACATTTCCTCTATTTCCATATCAATATATACTTGAAAATACAGTGGCAAAAAGAAAACCAACAACAAATAATTTTACAAAAGCTTTGGAGTAAATGGATTAGAGTATTAATAAATATTAGTACTAATCATCGTATTTACTATTACAATTGTATTCCATTTTTCTACAGATTGCTTGGGACACCTTCATGGTTAAATATAAAAAACAAATAAATGAACAAAACATCTCTGCACCTCCAGCATTTGAAAGTAGAATTTGCTGGGCTATAAAGCCAGTGAGTTATTTGTCATGCAGCTTAATTTTGTCATAAAATGCTAATCAGCTTTTCTGTCACTTTGCTCTTGCCCCATATCTTTTTATGAGAACATTAACATGGTTATTACAGAGCAGAGACTCTTATGGCTACAAATACACTTACCATTTATGTATATTTTTGTCCAAAAATAAATGTTGCTGCCAAGAACCCCAGACACCTACTTACCCATATTCCCACTCTCTGGCATGGAGAGCTTGCAGCTTCGGTGCCACCTGCTTGGTGGCTTCGGGTAGCCAGACCCAGCATGTGCTTCCTCTTGCTGAGACCCTCATGTCAGAACCAAGCAAGGAGGCACCTCCCATCTTAGCACAGAGCAACTGAGGCTTTCTTTACAGAATTGCTAAACTACAGACTATATTTTAGGAGGCTCTGTTTTATCAGTCTCTACAATGGATATCTAGACCCTGGAAGATCATTTCCCAGGGGCCTTTCCAGAAACTGGAGCAGTATGGACACCAGAAATCCTCCTCTCACACATGTACAATCAACATTCCAAGGCAACTCGCTGATAAATAGCTGTAGAACTGTGTAATTCTTTCCAATACTAGGTCTTTGCTTAAGGCTATTGGGCAGTTTATGTCTCAATAATTTGCCCTGTGGCCTAGGAACGTGTCCTGGAAGATGTTCATACGATCAAATATGAGCTTCAAACTCAGCTCTGAAGTAGAATCTTGGCCCCATCACTTACTATGTCTGTGTTTCTCATCAAATTGTTTCTCTTTTCTGAGCCTGTGAGTTCACTGTTATTGTTGGTGAAGTTGTCACAAAGATTAGACATAATGATCTTCAATCCTCAGCACAAAAACTCTTGAAAAATGCGAAAACAAGGCATCAAGATGCCTCCAAAAACCCTTAACTCCCCAAAAGTTGGGCATGGGCAGTGAAGTGGAAGTAGTTTTAGGCCAAAAAAACCTAAAAAACAAAATGGTTAAATTGTTTGAAAGGACCAAGGTAGAAATAAATAAGCAAATGTATAAGATATTCGGTGAACTAAAAGAGGGTATAAATAAGCAGATAAATGATTTAATTATTAATGTCTTCAGCAAGCTTAAAGAAGGTACAAACAGTAAATTAAAGAAGATAAAGCAGGATATGAATGACCACTTTAGTAAAGAATTAAAGATTATGGAAAAGAAACAAGAACAATTTCTAGAAATAAAAAACACAAGTGAGTGCCCTGCCAGTAGACATGACCGATCCAAAGAGAGAATATCAGCACTGGAACACAAGAAATCAGTATGGAGATTTCTTGAGAGACCGAAAGCCCATGTGACCCAGCCATTCCTCTACTAGGTATCTTTCCTGAAGAGCTAGAGACATCACACTACAGAGATACTTGCACAACAATGTTTATAGCAGCACAATTTGTAATAGCTAAGTTCTGGAAGCAACCTGTATACCCATCAATGAATAGCTGGATAAACAAAATGTGGTATCTATACATAATGGAATACTATTCAGCTATAAAGAATGACAAACTAGAGTCATTTGTAGGAAAATGGGAGGATCTGGAAAATATAATGTTGAGTGAAATAAACCAGTCTCATAAGCTGAAATACTACATGGTATCCCTCATTTAGTGAGATAAAATACAAACAAAAGAAAAGGGTAAACAATGGATACAAAAAGATGAAGTGTTAGATATAAGCTAATAGACAAAGGGTTCAAGGGAATAAGAAGAGAGCAAAGGGGGAGGGGAATGGGAATCCAGAGGAATAATGATATCTTAAAAATAAGAACCTAATAACCCAAATTTAAATCAGCAACACGTACACTGGGTACTATAGTAACTTTATATAATTGTGACTTACTGCTGTATGTAGATGGTTGTTTACACTGCTCACTGTATAAGCAAAAGATACAATTTATTGGGGTCTGTAAGCTTGTGTAATGGCCTGTAAGTGTGTGTAATTTTCAATAAATTTTAATAAAAATCTATTTAAAAAAAACAATGGAGTAGATCACCTAAAAACAATAAGAAATGACAAAAAACTTATTCAAGAGTTTCCACATAACTCCAAAAGAACTACCTAAGATTTATAGGAGCCAAGGTTGGGTCAAAGGAGGAAACTAAAGGTATAAAAAATTAAATCAACAAAATCATTGCTGAAAACTTTCCAAATCTAGAGACTGAAATGGATACCCAAGTAAACAGGGCATTTAGAACCCCAAATAGACACAGGCACAAAAGAACCTCTCCATAACACATTATAGTCAAAATCCCAGAAATACAGAAGGAAGAGAGAGTAAGGAAAGCCATTAGAGAAAAATATCAATTAATTTATAAAGGTGAGCCTATAGGAAAAAGACCAGATTTTTCAATGCCAGCTGTAAAAATCAGGAAAGCTTGGCATGAAGTCTTTCAAACACTAAAAGAAAACAATTGCCAATCCAGATCACTATATCCTGCAAAGTTGATGAGAAATGAAAACCTTCTACCAAAAAGAAACAAACAAACAAACAAAAAACAAAAAAAAAAAACCCCAAAGAGAATGTAAAATAATCTATGATCACCAAAGCAGCATTGCAGAAAAATACTCAAGGGAATCCCAAACAGACCCAACAAGACCAACATCTCCAAAAAGCTGAAAGGAAAGAATATGTCTAACTGGGAGAAGAGTTAAATAAAAGGAAAAATAGAAAGGAATCAGCCCTAACAAGAAATATAATGACAGGAACCAGTAAATATCTCTGAATTATAATGAGCAATGTAAATTGTCTTAACTCTCCAATCAAAAGACACAGACTGGCAGAATGGGAAAAAAATCCTCAGCCATATATTGCCTGCAAGACACATGCCTCACCCACAAAGAAACACATAGACTGAAAATGAAAGTATAGAAAATGGTACTCAAGGAAGTTGGAGACCAAAAGCAAGCAGGAGTAGACACCCTATTTTCGGACAAAATGGCCTCCAATCTAAAACTGATCACAGGAAATAAAGAAGGTCACTATATACAGGTACAGGAAACAAGTCAATGGGAAGAGACAACAGGAGTAAATATATGCACTGAATATTAGTGTACCCAATTTCATTAAACAAAAACTACTTGACATAAAAGAACATACAGAGACACCAGTACAATCACAGTGGGAAATGTCAATACCTCACCTGAAAATAGGTCAACTAGACAAAAAAAAAAAAAAAAATCAAAGAATATCAAGAAATATCAGAGTTAAAAACATAGGAAGAAGCAAGAACTTTCTGAACAGAACCCCAATTGCAGGAAAAAAATGCTGTAATATCAACAATCAACAAATGGGATCACATCAAATTAAAAGGCTTCTGCACAGCAAAGGAAACAATCAACCTAAATGCCCAACAACCAATGAATGGCTAAAGAAGATCTGGTTTTCCTACACAATGGAGCACTTTACTGCCACAAAAAAGGATAAACTAGAGTCATTTGTATGTAAATGGATGTTCCTTGAGAACATACTACTAAGTGAAATAAATCAGACACTCATGAATACACATCGAATTGTTTCTCTAATATGAGAAACCATAAGTGTAAATAGGACAAAGAGGTGTAATAGATATAATAGGAAGATAATATACAAAGGAGAGGAAAACTGGAAAGAGAGAAGGGGGAAAAGTAGGAAGGGAAAAAAAGGAAAGAAAGGGGAAAGGGAATTCATGGAGAAATGTGAATAAACCTGCTGTAAATAGGGATGGAGGGGAGAGAGGGGAGGGGTGGGGAAGATGGGGGAAACCAAGATGCATCACGTACAGGTACAAAGCGAATGGGATGAATGTAATCATTATGTGTGCATTGTACCAATACATGTTCTTGGTTAAAAAATAATAAGGAGAAGAAGAAGAAGAAAGGAAACGATCAACAGAGTGAAGAGAAAACCTACAGAATGGGAAGAATATTTGCCAACTACTCCTCTGCTAGAGGCCTAATATGTAGAATATAAAGAGCTCATAAAAACTAGACCCCCAAAACAAAAGACATTTGAAATGAATTAACAATGGACATTTGAAATGAATAAACACTTCTCGAAAGAAAAAGTACAAATGGACAATAAGTACGTGCATAAATGTGCAGGACCTTTGGCCATTAGAGAAATACAAGTCAAAACAATACTGAGATTTCATCGTACTCCAATAAAAATGGCTATCATCATATTCCAGTAAAAACCAACAAATGCTGATGAGGACATGGGGAAAAGGGAACGCTTCTACATTTTTGGTGGGAATGTAAACAAGTACAGTAAGTCCTGGGCTTACAAACATTTGAGTTGCGAACTTTCACAGATACAAAAGGACTTCACATTAGGAACATTCACAGACCAATAGCAGAACATTCACAAACCAATAGTGGAAGTTGTGCACATGCCTGCCAGATATGGTTACAGTTGTGCTGAAGTGTGCTGACTGTGCAGTGCAACAGTGTACAGTAGTACATTATAGTCAGGGACTTACTGCATTTGTGTGTATGTATATGCTTTGCATTGTATATTTGTGTCAAATGTGTATAAGACTCACTTTGTCAGACTCATGAATGAATCCAACTTACAAATGTTCTTCTGGAATGGAACTTGTTTATAAGTTATGGACCTACTGTATAACCACTATAGAAATCAGCTATTCCCCTTCTAGGAATCTTCCCAAAAGCATTAAAGATATCATACTATAGTGATACACGTATACCTGTTTATAGCAGCACAATGCATAATAGCTAAATCATGGAAGTGGCCTACATATCCACCAATAGATGAATGAAGAAAATGTGTCATTTTTACACAATGGATTATTACTCTGCCATGAAGAAAGATTAACTTGAGTCATCTGTAGGAAAGTGGATGTACTTTGAGACCATAATGTTAAGTAAAATAAATCAGGCACACAAACTTAAATATTACATGCTTTCTCTTTTTGAGAAACCCGAAATATAAATAAAGAGCAAAATAACGATAGATAATAGGGAAAAAGGAGTTAGATCTTTTGCAAAAAAGAAGGAGACCAAGAGATAGAGGAAAGAGGAAAGGGATGAAAAAAATAATTAAGATACGTTACATACATGTACAGTACCAACTCCCCGTGAAGAATGTCAAACTCTTCATTACATACCGCAAATGTATCAATAAAAATAAATCAAAACTTGGGCTGGGGATTTAGCTCAGTGGTTAGAGTGCTTGCCTTGCAAGCACAAGGCCCTAAGTTCGATCCCCGGCACCACAAAAAAACAAACAAACAAACAAACAAATATAAATCAAAACTAAAAAAATACTAAAAACAGGAATACCATTTGACACATTTATAGTCTCTTGGGTATTTTTCCAAAAGCATTAATGTCATCATAATACAGTGTTACATGAGTATCTATGTTTTATAGCAATGTAATTCACAATAGTTAAATTATGGAAGCGGCCTACATGCCAATCAACAGATGAACAAATAAGGAAAAAGTGGTTATATATACACAATAGAATACTACTGAATCATAAGGATACATTTGAGTTACTTGTAGAAAGATGAATGGATCTTGAGACAATAGTGTTAAGTGAAATAAATCCGACACAGAAGGTTAAATAGCGCCTGGCTTTTCTTATATAAGAAACCCAAAGTTTAAATAATTTAATCAACAAAATAAGGGAGAACTATAAAAGGAAGCTAGAACATGTGGAGAATACGTGGAGATGGGAAAGGGATCAGGAGATAGGGAAGCAGGGAGAATGGAGTGAAAGAGGAGGAAAAATGACCAAGATGTGACATGTATATATACCAGCTCCCCACGATGAATCTAATTATTATGTATCATAAACATCTACAATTGAAGATGTATTTTGGAAAGATTAGAAGTAACATACAAAAATCACTTGGTACTAACTCATGGAAATCATCATCATCACCCTCAAAAACTGACTTTCAGTCAGAACCAAGTTTGGGGTTCAATTGCTGTAAACTGTACTCTAGTACTCTTCCTCCTATCTTTCATCTCGACTTCCGATTTTCCTTTATATCCACCTTAACTCCCCTACTTTGCATGTTTCTGTGTGGGCTGCCTCAGCCTGAGGAAGTAGAAATTCCATTTGCTCCAGCTGTACCTCCCCTGGGTATCCGCCAAAAAAAGGGAAAGTTACTATATTGTAGCAATACACGCACACTTAGGTTTTATAGGAGCACAATTCACAATAGCTTCCCACCTCTTTGGAAGCTGAACAGACATTAAAAGTGGATGTCACTACAGTCTGATTTAAACAAGGAAAAGACAGAGTTTCTAACATTCCTCATGTTTCAATCCCGGCTTTTTGATTCGAACTAAGAAGTGTCAGGGAAATTAGTCTTCTGAGTGGTTAGTCACTAGCCCAGAAATCTGTATATAGACTACTCTGCATAACTCCCAGACATTTGAATCAGTTATTCTCGTGTTTATTTATTAGACAGCAGCTCTAAACTTGGATGGAAATGGGCAAGGTAAAGCAGGGTTCGTCGGGTATTCTCATGTTCAGTGACCTGCAAACGAATTATTCAGGGATTCCAAATGCTCTCGTTTTCCATCCAGGGATCTTGGAGACTGTGCAGGTTCTTCCTAAAACATGATGAGCGTGATGATGGTGATTCACTGGTGTAGACATACCGGGACTTACCAGAACTGCCGATCTGATTGGAAGAGGGTCCGCGACAGGCGGGCAAGCCCATCTTCTTAGCACACTTGCTGCCACCCGCCCCTTCCAGAGGCCAGGGGAAGCCTTTGAGAGAGCTGGAGACACCCTGAGCGACCTTTGCAGGTGACCTGTCTATTCTGCCAGTGGCTGTGAGATGTTCAGGCAAGCAGAGTTCGACTGTCATCCAGGAAATCCCTGTCAAGACATTCACTTAAATTGTGTCACTCAAGAGGAAAAATCAACACCAATGATCTCACGGATGTTACTGACTGGGAAGAGCCTCCTCATGCTCTCCCCTTTCACGCTAAGGAGCTATGTTACCGCACATACAGAAGCAGAAGAAAGAGGAAAACACGATACACCAAGGAGCAACACTCTAACCCCAGGGCCCAGCCAATCACTTACTCTCTGATGCTCTCTCCAGTCAAAAGAACAGCAAAGGCCAGCATGGATGTTTGGATGGATTTAATAATTTCTTTTTTATGTAAGGGAATTCTCCTCTACTATCTACTATCTCACTTTCCAAATGCAAATTGAGTTCTTCCTCTGCTCTGCTTTCTTTTCGAAAGTACTCATTCATGGCTCACAAAAGGTGCCGCCTTGCAGACTGGAAATGACACTCTGTGGCTCCACCCTGTGCTCAGCAGAGAGAGCGATTAGAATCAGTAGGAACAGTAGGACACGGATGCAGTTTGCTTAGAATGACAGACTGGTAAGTATCCCAGAAAGCGGGTCTGATCTAGGAGAAAGGAACTGGTATATGCTACCTCATATTCTGTTCTTTGTGGATCAGTGTCTAAAAAATTTGCCTCACCCAAGAATTGCTCAATCTTTCTATGGCTTCGGATAAAATGTGTTCATTGTTTTGGTAGCAGATTTATTGTCTGTGGACTAACTCTGAGAAAACCCCGAACACATGAAATATTTAATACTTTTCTTTAGATACAGCAGAAACATAATCTGGAAAAGACGGCCATTCTAATCAATTCTCATAGCTCTGAATTTGGATGAAAATGAACAGAGTAAAGAAAGAATTAGTAAAATTATCATGTGTTTGGCTCAGTTCTGCTGGAACTGTAAATAAATTCTACAAAATCAAATACAAATATTTTATTTAAATGATCAAGGAAAAAAATCATTTTTGACATTAGCAGTACTGATTTTAGTGAAGTCTGCAAAGAAATCTGAGATCACTGTGTCCTCAGGCTGGTAACAGGATGCTACCCTCATGTGAAGCATTGACTGCAACCAAGCAGTTGACGGCCAGTGAAGGTGCAAAGAACAGGACCCAAAAGAATCAGAAGGTATTCCATCCGAAACATTAGTTCAGGAAGATAGTAAAGAAACCATCAAATCCAACCTCATTGCTTTGCAGAAGAGCAAACCACTGGTTCCATTTGTTTGAGACCTTGACAGAAGAACAACAAATTAAATAGCAGACACGTACCTAGAATTCGGGCAGCATGACCCTCAATGCAAGACCTCTCAGGAGGCCTCATCGTCAAGAGCAGGCACGGAGCACCAGACGGCCCGGACTGCAAGCCAACCCAATCCCTGCGAGGAGTGAGCAGCCTGTCTCTCACTGCAGGAGAAATGGCTCAGCCCTTTGAAGGCAGGATCTGCTTTCACATTTAAATAAATGCTTGGCCTGAGGGTGTGGCCCCAGGGTAAAGCACTTGCCTAATGTGCACAAGGCCTCTGGTTCAATCCACAGTGTCGCAAAAATAAGTAAAAATAAAACAAAATAAAGAAATGCTTGCATGTGGCACTTTCTTTATTGCTTATCTTTAGTAAACCGTTTACATCTTTGGGTGATTTATTTTTAATGTGTTTATTTAACATGATTCTTGAATTTATTAGTTCCATCATTTTCCTATTTACAACTTTATTTCTATTAACTCTTTTATTTTATTTCCGTGACTTTAGTGCTTTTGTTTTTTCTACTTTCATCAAGGGTATAGAGACGTCTTTTTGTTCTGCCTTTTTTATTACGACGAACACTAAAGGTCACACTTTTTTATATGGTGAGTTTAAAAACTTAGTGCAAACCCGGACACTTCTTTATTTTTATAAAGCAGCAGTTAGTTTGTTGTATTGCTTTGAATTTCACAGTTAGTTAATAAATAGCTGATGAACTAGATTGATGCATCAAAGTAATAGTTTCCGTAGCTTTCTAGAATATGTTCTCTGAATTACTCAGCATTCTCCAGACAAACAGAACCAGAAAAACATAACCAGAGAAACATAATCAGAGAAATATAACCAATAGGATCTATGCAGATAAAGATTCAGAGATAGAGATCCCACTATAGACAGAATTACTTGAAGAAACTAAGTCACGGAATTGCAAAGGCTGAGGGGTTTCAAGATCTGCACTTAGCAAGCTAAAGACACAGGAAAGCCAAAGGTACATTTCCACTCCTCATATGGAGATGGGAAGTAACTGGTAACCAGCAGCCACTCACAGACGTTCCCAGGGACGAGCACACTCGACAAAAAGCACAGAGTGAAAAGTAAGAAATGTCCAGTAGGAAGAGCTTCAGAAAAACAGCTCTCAGTTGGAAAGGGCTTTTTTGGTTTCTGCTCTAAAATTAGAAAAAGAAATTTAATTAAAAATTACAAAACACTACCTTCAAAATAATTCCAAGAAGAGAGCGGGGCCATTTCAAACCTACAAGGAGAAAGTTCATGAGAAGTAACTGATTCCCAGTGTGCCTACACAACACACAAGTAGAACAGAGGGAAAGTGAGTTTCATCGGGCTTGAGCTCCAGGCACAAGAGGAACTGGACTTTGGGCAGTAACATAAGCAACTGGAGATTGCCACAAGGAGCACAGTTAATCACACTTCCTTTAACTAACAAGTTAGGCACCATCAGCAGTTCTCAGCTTCGGGGAAGGAGTTTAGCGGGAGAAGGAAGAGAATACACAGCCGGAAAGAAAATGAGTCGTCGTCCTTAGTTTCAACCTCCACTAGAAGGAAAGGCTGGTAATTAACACCAGCACCTATGCTTTATCTACACTTGTGCATAATTTTTTATCTGTGGTCTATCTTAAATACATTAAGAACAATAAATTACAAGTACAGTATTTTTTTTAATTCTTACTTAGATTTATTTACCCATCTAAACATCCATCCAGTTACAAAAGGTGCCTTTTTTTCTATTTTCTTTTCTTTTTTTAAATTAATTTTATTGGTACATTTTAGATATACATAATGATCACATTCATCATAGGGAATTTGCACCTGTACATGATTATCTTGATCCTTTTTTTCTCAGTCCCCTCCCTTTCCTTCAGCCCCTCCTCCCCTCCTTATTTACAAAAGTTTTGTTTCCATTACTTCCTTCTATTCTCTCTTTTTCTGCCAGCTGTTCCTCAGACAAAGGACTAACATCTAAAATATACGAAGAACTCAAAAAAAATCAGACCCCTAAAATTTAAAGACCCAGTCCAAAAATGGGCATCTGAAATATTCAGCCACTTCTCAGATAAGATGTAGAAACAGCAAATAAATATATGAAAAAATGTTCAACATCACTGGTCATTCGAGAGAGGCAAATTAAAACAACAACGAGATTCCATTTCGCTCCAGAAAGAATGGCTATTATCAACAAATCAGCCAATAACAAATGCTGGCAGGGCAGTGGGGGAAAAAGGAAAACCTTTTCACTGTTGGTAGGAATGTAGACTGGTGCAGCCACTGTGGAGATCAGTGTGGCGATTCCTCAAAAAAAATAAAACTAGAGGTTCCATTTGACCCAGCTATTCCCCTTCTTGGTATCTTCTCAGAAGAATTTGAAAGGATCATACCACAGAAATGTATGCACACCCATGTTTACAGCAGCACAGTTTGTAATAGCCCAAATGCCTATCAACTGATGAATGGCTAAAGAAGATGTGGTTTTTCTACACAATGCAGTACTACTCTCCATAAGAAAGATAAACTTGAGACATTTCTAGGTAAATGGATGCACCTTGAGACCATACTCGTAAGTGAAATAAATTAGACACACATGTTTAAATATTGCATCGTTTCTCTGGTGTGAGAAACTGAGAGGGTTAATAAGGACCAAAATATGTAAAAGATATTGGGAAACAGGAAGAAAATGTTCAAATGGGAAAGGGAACAAGGGAGGGTGGAGGGGGAAAGAAAGGAAGGAGGGAAAAAGTAAGTACAATATTTAGACGATGCCTGACACACAATCCTCCTTTCACGTCAGCAGGCAACTAGATCCAGAACCCTCCTGGATACCGAAACCCTTAAATGTCCACGCCCTTTATAGCAAACGGTGTTGTATTTTCACATACCTTATGCATGTCTTCTATGTACTTTAAGCCGTTTCTAGATTACTTTGATTACCTAGTACAACATAAGTGTTATGAAAATAGTTACTTGTATTGTTTAAGAATAATGAAAAGAAATAGATCCATGTATGTTCAATACAGCCATGATTTCTTCCAAATATTTTCCATCTGCACTTGATTGAATTAACAGAAGGCTCAAGGTAATAGCAACTTAGTAATTTTAAAATACATAAAACAAACCATAAGCACTTTTTCCTGAAGTGTTTTACTGTCATTTAATCCTTTTATCAGATGTCTCCTGTGACTTAGCCTGTTGTGGGTCAAGTTAAAGGCAAGAGCCCCGAGCTACACTCACGGTCCCCCCACGGATGGGCCTGTAAATTGGCTTCAATGAGCACTCCTCACACCTCGGAGAGGAAGACAGCCGAGATGGTCCTGGGCTGCCCTGGTCCCCATCTAGGGCAAAGCTAAGGTGATAACCTGGATGTAAGAAGGCAAATAAACAAAGAAGGATAGAGAGTTAGCACAAAGAAGAAAATAAAGAACTGCATGTAAACACATTTTTCCTCATCTCTTCATCCAATTCTATAGCACATAGCTCAGTGATTTCCTTCAATATAATTTAAATTTAACTCTTCACGTGTGCAGGATCATTCTGATTTAACAAAACTGTTCCCTATCAGCTGCAACAGGTCCATCCCCAGTCTGAAATTGCCTTGCATAGTTTTGCTCTACAGATCCAAAGCCAAGCAGTGGTAATACAAAACACACACATACAAGTGCCCAGGTTTCTTGATTTCTTCTCAAAATCACATGGGAAAAATGGTATAAAGTAAAATAAATAAATAAATAAATAAATAATAAATGGTGTATTTATTTAATCAAGAAATAGGTAGTTATTATTGGATAAACAAACCACACACCACTCTGGCCTTCTAGAGTTTATGGTCTATCAGGATGACAAATACTAAACAAATCATCTTATAATTCTGTAACAAGTTCTGTGAAGAAAAAGCATAGTACGAAATAAATACAAAAATAAAAACATAAAATATGACAGATAAACAACTCTGTATCATGTGAAGAAATCAAAGCGTTGAAGCCAAAGGCCAAAAAAATAAAAAAACCCTTAATGTCTCAGTTTAACATTACACCTGCAAAAATATTTCAAAAATGCTCTTAATAAGCTTTCAGATGTACTTGTTCTAAATCATGAACACCGAAGAAAAGGCACTCAATGAAAAAATATAAAGGCTCGTAATAGGAAAAAGGGAAACTTGACTCTAACTACTACTATCATTACATTTTGTAAGTTTCTCTGGAAGGTTCTGGCACAAGGTCCTTCATCCACTTACTAATACAGATACTGATGATACTGGGCCTCGTTTACAAGATATCTGGGACTCATGTCACAATGATGAAGAGATGAAGAACAGCATTCCACAATTTCCTGGACCTACATAGAGAATTCTTCTGTGCCAGCTGGTTGATATTTACTTAGCTCTACAAGCAAATTTTCAAATGTTTTGAAAGCCCAAACTGTCCTAAAACTGAGGAAGAGAATAAAGAGATACCAGAAGTAAATCTAAGAAAAGTACTACTATGACCCTACCATAAGAAGAAGCAAGCGTCATCATTTTAAAAGTTTGGGTCCTTGCTATTCCCAGAAAGCAATGAGTCCCCACCATTAGGCAGGAAGCCACCAGCAATAAACATCCAGGCAGCAAACAGATAGAGGAAACAATAGGTTACAGCTTGGGTGGGCTGCACCCACTGGGTGTCCTCTGTATACACACGTACACACACACACACACGCACACACAACCATCCCACCAATGCTGAAAACCAGACACCACCAAGACACCATGGTTGTATTGTAGAAGAAGTAAAGAGTGTAACACTGTCCTTGCTCTCAAAGTGCTTATAATTTTTTCAGGATGTTTCTACAAATGACTCACTAGAAAATATAGATACAAAGAATGTCTACAGAGGCTGCACAGAAAGACAACTGATTCTGCAAGGGAAGAGGCAAGAAAGATGAAGAACTGGAGTCCCAAAGGGTGAGAACAGAGGAAAGGGAATTCTGGGTTGAGGACCGAATATGATCAAAGACCTAGGATGTGAAAGAGCAAGGCATACAGAAATTATTCCTGTGACTAGAACATGGGGCCAGGAGGATTCGGGTGGGAAACAAAATTAGAAAAGCCACTCAGTTTCACCTGAGAAAGGAGTTTCCTCTTTGGGAAGTGAAGGGCTAAGGAAGGCTTTGGGAAAAGGGAGTCGATGAAAGTGGCTACTTAGTCTCTGTATGTTTTAGGAGGGGAATTCTATGCCCTTGGAACCAAGTTAATGGGAAGGGCAAGAGACTTAAGAGGGAAAGAAAGGTACTAGAATGTATTCATTTCTACGGCTGTAGAATAAATGATCACAAGCCTAATGGATTTAAATGACCCAAATTTATTATCTCAGTGTCTGTGAGTGAGGCTTAGATACGCTCTCTACTTGGGTCCACTATCCTGTAATCAAGGTGTCAGCCAGGCATATGGTCTTATTTGAAGCCTTAGTTGGGAAATAATCTAGTTCTACACTCACTCAAGTTGTTGGCCAAATTCAATTTTTGGCAAGGTTGGAATGGAAGGACTTCCATTTTGTGAAAACTGTTGCCAGGGGCATTCCCAGACCCCGAGGCTGCCCAGCGGTCTGCGGCACGTAGGCTGTCTGAGTTGGCCGCTGGTTTCCCCAAGCCAGCAGAGGAGTGTAGTCTTCCATGTCATGCAATCACATACATGTAATCACGCGCATCCTAGCATCTTTTCCATGTGCTGCTGGTTGAAAGCAAATCACAAGTCTTGCCCTCACACAAGACAAAGAGATTACTGTGTATCAATTTTTTAGACCAAGAAGCAAGGTCATGGAGACCACTCTAAGAGTCTGTCTACCAGATTGTGGCTAAGAGATAATGGGGCTTGAAACTAGGCAGAGGCAATAGATATTAAATGACAACTGATAGGGCATATATGACGATAGACTTTATAGGTGGCCTAGTCAATAGCCAGGTATACTGAAACTGCCAAACATGGACATGCTGAGATGTGAGTCAGGGGTTTACTGAGCTCAAGCCTTCCCAAGAAGCTTACTAAAGGGGCAGTTTCTCTGAAACCCTCCTAAATTCTGATTATGTCAAGACCAAGCAATCTGTAATTAAATAAACATCCCTCTTGACTCTGTACTAGCAAATGTCAGTGTGCTAGAAAGACAGAAAAAGACAGAAGTTCATTTAATAGTTAAAGAAATTTAAAGAATGCTCAGTAAATATTCATTGAGTATGTGGCAAAATACTATAGAGTCGGGGGTGAGTTTATCTCTCATGAACCCAAAGTCTATTGGGAGAGACAGACACACAGGCAAACACTAGAAGGAAGCACAGAGAATATGGCAGCCCAAGAGGGGTTGGCAAGCTCAGTTTTAGAAGGAAAGACGCGCTGGAAAGTCTGCCCATAGGAGATACTTCCGGAAATAAGAAGAGTTGATATTTATTGGTTTAAAAGACATATTTCACTTAATCCATACAATAACTCCCATTAGGTAGGTACTATTATTTTTCCATTTTACATGTAAGTAGATGAAGATGTAAGGAAGCTCAGTTACCAGGGTCACTCAGCTAGTAAATGTGACCATTTGCTATGTAAGAATTCTTAAATATTGCACTACATCACCTGAGGAGATTCTTGAAAGGATCAGTAGTAACTTCTAGGGCAAATGGTGACAGGGATGGACAGAGAAACAGATACACCAGGTGAGATATAAGGAAATGACTATGTAAGACAAATTTTTTAATCTATTCCACAAGCATTTAAATTTTTCCATAGGGGAAAATGCCCAGATTTTATATAAGAAACAATTTTGTCAACTCTAGTTAGAAATTCAAAGAATGCTAAAAGATCACTGAAGAGAAGAATATTGATGCTCGATCTAAATCAAGTAAACTTTTGTTTTGATTAAAGGAACATTGTGTTTTCCTTTAGGTGAATTTTAACCATGAGGAAGTGAAAAAAAAGGCAGGCATTTAAGAGACTGTCCTTTAAAATAAATGTTTTTTGAGACAACATCTATGACCTTGCCTCAATAAAGAATACCAACCAGAGGAAAATCTCTGGCAGGAAATGCTTCTGCTGTTACTTCCAAAAATACTCCTGAACTACAGACAGAACACCCCAGAAAGGCCTTTCAATCCAGAAGTAGACCAGTGATACCACAACCCAAGATCAGGTTCTGATTACTACACGATACCAGAGAGAACACGCTCATCGATGTCTAAAGTCTGCAGTTTCCTCACGACTTGCTTCAGATTGTATTTTCACATGGTGGAAAAATAGGTGATCTGTACTTGTCTGTATCTAGGCAAATTTTAACACATCATCATATTTTTGTGGACAGAACAATGCAAATGTCAAATGAATTATAAACAGTAATCATTCTCAACCAGCTGGGCTGGGAACCCTCAATCCCCAGGTTAGTGTTCCAAGATCTCGCTATGACTTGGTACCAGCTGCTGAAAGGCCAGATATAGCTTCAAGATAAAAACAACCACTTTAAAGGACAGTATTTTTCGGGCTGGGGATTTAGCTCAGTGGTTAAAGTGCTTGCCTTGCAAGCACAAGGACCCAAGTTCAATCCCCAGCACCAAAAAAAAAAAAAAAAAAAAAGGACAGTATTTTTCAATAGATCTGTGTGATGGGCTGGTCTTTTTTGTTGTTTGTTTTTAATGTCCAGCCCCCCGAAGACTGCACATGGTCCTACTACACATGATCAGTATGCAAATTGCACAACCTGTTCCATCAGGGATGGAACACAATACCTGAACTGTCTACACCCTGGTCAGTGGGAGGAGATCACTGGCCATCTGTGCAGAGGTCATGGCTATGCCAAGTTGCTTTAAAAGGCCGTAACACTCAGTTACTTCACTCACCTCATCGAAGGCAGAGAACAGTCCACCTACAAATGTCACTCTGGGAAGCACTGTACAGAAGACAAGCCGTGATGATGTGAGTCACTCTCAGGATGAGAGACTAAAGAAGAAGAGACCAATGAGTCAAGAGAGACCAAAGGTCCTCTGAGAGAGAGGAAATGGTGGCTGAACCAACACTTTCTGTCAGCACAGCCACACATGGGGCCGGCTTGGTGAGAGGAAGTTCCCACTATGTGAGAGGAAGTTCCTGCTCTGTGAGAGGAAGTGCCCTCTCTGGGCCTCCCTTAAGCAAACACACGCTCCAGACTGTAGCAAACACAATCCAAGTGTCTGCAAACATAGACCCCCATGCCCAAATCCATGAGGACTCAAGTTGTGAAATGATTTTAGGCTCACTGCCTTTTTCTCCAAGCTGGCCTGTCAAAAGGAGTTAGAAACTACTTAGCTATAGTGAAGAGTACGAAAGCACCACAGAGAAAGTCCCATTATTCCCCTACTCTAAATTCCCTCAATACTTAAGATAGTTTCTCATGTATTACATCATTTCTGAAAACAGTATGCATCATATAACCAAATTTTACACTTGGTATGGCAGTATTCCCATTTTTTGCATTAAACTGTGTTTAAATTGGTATTTTCTAGTTGATCGCACTTTAAAAATGAAGGAACTTAGGTATGCAATTCTATTGTAAATTAAAACCATGTGACATTTCATTTCCCTTGGGTAGCCTTATTTTATAGAAGGCTTGTTTCCATCCGAAAAATAGACATGGACATTGGTTAGCCCATTTGATGGACTTTTACCTTTACGTTTATTATTTTATTTTAAATATTTAACTGATCAAATTATAGATATGCTAAATATATGACATATGTATATGTTATATAATTATTACAATAAAACTAGCACATCTATCACCACCCACGTTATCATTGTGTGTTTCTACCGTCTTACCAAATTTCAAGTGAATTAGCACAGTATTATTGACTCTTTATCATACTGTACATTAGATCCCCAGAACTTATTCATTATATAACTGGACGTTTCTTCCCTTTGACCGAAATCTTTCAGTATTTGTTGAGATCTTGCTATGCCAGATACATAAAAGCTTCACCTGTACTAAATTATTTAAGTTCCAAAACAGCTCCTGTGATTGGGGTTCATTTTATAGATGAGGAACATAGGGCCCAGAGCCGAACAAGTTTCCCCCAAGATCACAAAGCTTAGAATTGCTTGAACCAGCCAGTGTCCACAGAAATGCTGACTGCTGACTGCCAGCTGCCATCGGAGCCTGTTGCTTACTGAATTAATGAAGGATACTCCTTTGACAGAGTCTCCTTTTGTAGGAGAGACACTTACAAGGCATGGATGCCTGGGTTAAGGCAGGTATTTTAAGTGTACAGGCCTGACTCACTGGGCCAAGTTCCTGCCCTAGTAGTGTGAGATTAATGAACACAGCAAGGAAAGGTCCCAAGCCAGTCTTGAAGGGTCTGGTGGGTTGATGAGTTGATATAATCTACTGCCATGGAAGGAGCTAATTTACTTTAAAAAGGGAGAGCTGGCTCATCCTCATTCAGATAAATGGATTTTCAAGAAGTTGCCTGACCAAATAATAATTATTTGAGGCCTCGTATTCTTGGGCAAGGGTTTCCTGGAATAGGTCACATGGCTGCAGACAGTGATCAGTGTGGCCGCAGATGCTTCGAGCTGCTCCCCATGCTCTTGCTCATAGACAGTCACTCAGACAGGATGGGCATCGCTTCTGACAGACTGCAAGAATCTGATGGAACTCTGCATGTCAACGTGCCTCATAAACTGGGAAGCAAGACATGAATGTCACTGATAATACTGTTAAGAGCGGAGGCCCCATGGTCTCTGCCTTCTTCACGCCTCACCACTTGGCCACAGCTTAATGACACGGCTGAGGAAAGCCACTGAGCCTGGCGGTTCTCCCAGCCGAGGCTCACCTTGAGTTAATCAGAAGGGAAGCTTGGCAAAGGGATCCAGGAACAAGTTGGCGCCCGGAAAATCCACATTCGCTGTATTCCTGAGAAAGTGAACACCCAGCTGTGAATTTATTGACTCTCCCTTAAGAAGTTCTAATGGAATAAATTTTGCTTTCTTGGTGCCTGCTAATTAGACAATTATTTAACTCTGTTTCTTTTTTTAATGACTCTCTGCTGTTGTTTGAAGACTTCTGTCTATTATTTGTAATAAAAACCTCTGTCACATTTTTGCCTCATTATCCTTAACAAATAGTGCATTCCCCAGGCCCGGTCCCTGGCTCCCTGGTTCTCCCTCTCCGGCACCTTCCCAGTCTGAGCGCCCAGAGTTTCAAAGACCAGCTGTTATCATTTTGTTGACTGAGAGATTTTTAGAAACTTCTATCACAGGCACAAGGCTCCGTGGGGGGCTGTTGAATTAAATATCAGCTCTTCAAACAGGAATTAGCTCAGAGAACAAAAGCAGCAGGGATACAAGGGACGAACACAAGCAAATACTGGAGTCCTCCCACTCAGTGATGGAGAAACCAGTCATCTCTCCCCACCCTGGAACTCAGGCTGCAGCTCCCAGACCTGTGGACACTGGCGGCCACTGAGTCCTACAGCTCTCAGGACTGGAGACCAGCCCAGCCCTGGGTCCCTCCTTTTGCCATCAAAGTGAAAGATCCTTCTCATTATTCCCTGCAGCTAGTCAGCCTCATGTGAGTACCCCAGAGGATTGTCTGTTGAGTTGCTATTTCTGCAGGGAGAGAAGTGGGAAAACAAGAAAGTAAAGAAATAAATGTTTGCCAAGTCCTGTTAGATGCCTCGCTACTCAAAGCATAGCCAGTTTTGGCTGCAAGGATATGTGACTTGTAGAGTCTCATATGGGCCTTTGCTCAGGATGGCCATGCTTGGTTTATTGCTCTATTGTCTTAAAATTCTTAATAATTTTATCCTTCAACTTGTTTTTTGTAAATGAAACCCAACAGGACATGGAGCATGCTCAGAAGCAACAGAGTTATGGGCAGTTTAGATATTTATACCCCATTCACATCTAGCACTTGTGAGGCTGGTAAGCACAGTGGGCCCCACAAAGGTGGGAGTTCGGGGACACCCAAAACAAGTACAAGGTAAGGAAGAGTGCTGGCAGTCCCAAAAAACCAATCACAAGCTTTGAGCACAGAAAAAAGGAAATGGTTTTCTAGGAAACACAAACTACCAAGGAACCATTCCACCCCTGTGGTAGCCAGTCCCTTGGGCTGAGAAGGAAAGATGGGGCTCCTTTTCCTTCCAACCCTTCTTTACTGAATCCAAAGGTAGAAAATTTTGCAGATGATACATCAAGAAATGAAATAAAAGCATTCGAGTCAGTTTGGTATAGCAGTCCCACTATTCTGTAAAGAACAAAATACATTCATATGTACTACCTTTAAATACAAATTGTATAATTTTGGTGATTCCACGTATGAGCTAAATGCTCTTATACATGCTTTGGAAAGTGATATTGCAGAGTGTAAATGATAAATTATATGCCAGTAATTTATACATTCAAGTTTTCTTTACTTAATACATTAAATTATAAAACCAAAAATATTATAAAACCATGATAAGCTGAGCATGAAGAAAGAAAAAAGTTTATTTTAGTAACTTCAACTACACTTTCTTCCTGCTTCTTGAACAAAGAGCCCCACATTTTCATTCTTCCGGTAGCATCATTATAATCTGGGAGCTTCTTAGAAATACAGAATTCCAGGACCCTCTCCAGACCTCTTTACCCAGAAACTGCACTTTAACACAATTACAGGTGACTCGTGTGCACTTTTCACCAGGGGTCAGATCATCTGTGTGGTGAGTCACAGCCATGCATCCGAGGAGCTGGGATCCCAGCCCCGGCAGGCTGACTGGGGTAGCAGCAAGTACCCTCTATTCTCCACTGTGGGGCTGTGGCATTCACTCATATGATTCCCCAACTTAAAGATGTAGAAACAGCATAAAGAAGTCAATGGACTTGCCCAAGGTAATAAGGCATAAAGCAGGAATTAGAAGCAAATTTGCCTAGTTCCAAATCTAAAGTATGTTCGTTGCTACCAATGGTTTCCAAACAAAAGCATCAGAGATGACTGGAGTTTGTTACAAACAGATTCCTGGGCTTAATCCCAGATGCAGAAAGTCAAAATCTCTAGGTTGGGACTTTAAAACTCAATATGTTTCAAAACAGTGATTCTAAAACTTGGAGGCACAGTAGCACTATTTGTGGAGATTTTTAAAAATCTCAATGTCCAGGCTGCATATCAGAGCAATCGAATCAGCACTCCTGGGGCTGGGACTCAGATATCAGAACTTCAGACCACTGTGCTTGAGAACACTTACAGCTGATGAGATGCTCGCCCAGGTTTGGGCACCTGCTGTACACCTGTGCACCTGTTCACAGGGCTTCCTGCTGGGCAACTATGCACACAGATTAGAAAGAAGTAACTAGTAAGCAAACAAAAAATGGGAGATTTCTGGAAATTAATTTCATTTCTAGAGTAAACCTAATCAACCAGCTCCTAATGGGAAAAAAATGTAATTTGTACTCAAGATCACTGATGTACATTTTGTCAATGAAACTCTGAAATGTATCTAAGAATCATTAGTAGCCCCAAAGCAAGAATTATGTACTAGATATTTATATCTGTTTCTAAATCGACCCTTTCAAGTGCAAGAAGAATGCCATCCAGTAGTCTTTTTCTGGAACATCTGTCACGTACCCATGTTAAGAGAGGAGATATTTGTAACAACAGTCAAGATTGTGGAAGTGAGAACCCCAAGACCTACCAAGACCTAGGAAAGAAAGAGAGCAGCTAGTACTCTCCTCAACTGTTGGCAGACTCTCAGGAGCTCATGGTCAGAAGGTTTCCCGACGTCAAGTAAACCCTGTTATGGTTTGTGTCTAGATGTCCCCCCAAAGCCTTGTGTGGTAAAAGGTGGCTGGATCAGAAGTGGCTGGATCTAGAGTGTGTGATGCTGGGATTAAGGGCGTGTGATTACTAAATCAATCCACTGATTGGTTTAGCACCGCCAAATCCTAGCAGCCTGGATAAAATACAAGGCACAGGAAGAAGCTGGTTACCCCCTTGCTTACCCGCTTGCTTCCCTTGCTGCCTTCTGCCTGTCTGCCGTGCCACCCTGCCTTGGATCCAACTGATTGTGGACTGAAACCTCTACAAACTGTGAGCAAACCTTTCTTCCCTTAACTGTGGATGTTGGGTATTTTGTCTCAGCAACGAAAGAAAAGTAATTAAGACAACCCCTCTTTCGAAACTCAACTTCTGCCTACAGCATCTGGCCTTATGCGAACTTTCTCTAAGCTTTTTCAAGGACCACCAGTTGCATATGAATCACATGGCTGCTTGCTTAAAATCCAGCCACCTTTAATCCCAACCCAAATCCCTAGACCATCATCACCTGAGCATGCTGCTTAAAAAATGTTCCCCAAATGACTGGTATGCACATTACAGTATGAAGACAGCTGTTCTGGGAATTCTGTCAGATGGTTCTATCCCAGCATTAGATAGCAAGAGGTTAAGCAAACTAGCTCCACCCTCAAGAAGTTCTGGTAGTTGACCGGCCAGCTCCCCACCCTTCGAACAACATAGACCTTCACATCTCTGTCTTTCCTATCTTTGCCAGAGTTAGCTTGAGTTTGTTCTATTCATATCTCAGAATGTGCAATATTAGACAAGAAATGGACCTTAGATACTTTATTACAAAATAATATACACCAACACAGGGATCACTTACACATAAGCCAAGATAAACCTCCCCTACCTTGTTCTCCCACAAATACGTCCAGTTGGCTTACTTTGTAAGGTTTCACAAGCACATACCCAGTGCTTGTTCTGAAGCTTAAACCCGTCCCTCAAACTACAGAACAGATAGTCCTATATAGGTCTTCCAAGGCCACCCAGAATAAATCTTATAATGCCCCATGATGGTCTTTCCATGATACAAATATATAGCACATTCCACGCAAAGCTTTCCTCGAGCTGAATAATGCCATGTCCTCCAGGTTTCTCTTTTTATTAAATTGCCTTAAAATTCTGTTTGTATGTGATCTTATGAAATATGTATTATTGTTTCAGTACGTGTATTTTTAGTTCATGTAAGTGGAACTGTATAATATCTCATTCTGTTCTTTATTTTTTCATCAAACACAAGGTTCAGAGCTATACATATTGCGATGTGCACCTCTCACTTTTGTCCTCTATGCTGTTTTCTCCATTCCTTCTCCCTCTCTCCCCCCCACAGACACAGACACACACACACACACACACACACACACACACACGCACGCACGAACACATGCATGCACATACAGTCTTTCTCATTCCTATTTTTATACATATTCTTCTTTATCCACGTTCCCTTCAAACTAAAGGGGAAATCTCATTCCACTTATTAGGAAAGCACAAGATGCAGGAGATATTTGTAGGGGCTACATCACCCTAGATTTTCTCAACAGTTACCTACAAGAATACCTAATAAGTAAGGTGTTCAGTTTAAATCCTATTATAGTGATAATACCTAATTTAAACCATTTACCACAGAAGGACATTTCCTTCTTTCTCAGGCTGAGTAAACCTAGGACATTGCAAATATCGTTTCCTGAACAGGCTAATGCTGCATTCTATTTCCATGTATATTTCTCTTTTCAGAAGTATTTGTCATGTTGTTAAAGCCAGTCTTATAAAAAACATTTAAAAAAAAACTCAGAATATTCAGAATAAGCCTTGGAGCTTATCTAGGATGAAATTGCCTTGGGAGGTGGCAGCAAACCCTAAACATTTTATGAAGGAGGAAATGGAGGTCTAGAGAGGTTCAGTCACTTGCCCAGGGACACAAGCCAATTAGCGCTTCAGAGCTGAGTCCGAAGCCCCAGGTGTCCGACTCCCAGGCTGGTGCTTCCTAGTGTCCATGCAAGCCACGCTCCCCGCAGCACAGCGAGGGCTGTGAACTGGCCCCACAGCTGCTTCCTCCTCCTCAGCCCCCCGTTCTGTGAGAGCAGAGTACACAGACCCAGTCTGTATCGGCGCTTCAGAGCTACAAAGCCTGCATTATTTAACACTGGCTTTAGCTATCTGGGATGGAGAATAAATAGCACTATAATAAAATCCATAAAATATACCAAATTGGATTTTTTTCAGGGATGGCTCCAAGCACAAGTTGGTAATCAAAAGGTTTTCAGAAACACTGGAAATAGTGTTTGCTGTGTGGAAATTTCCCTGACTCTTAAGAGCATCCTGCTTTTCCATCACCCCCTAGCTGAATACTTTAGGAGGAGAAACATAAGTTACTCCAAGTCACGAGGAAAGAGGGCATTTTCAAAGGGGCTCATAAAGAATGCTTTCTCCCAGCATCTTCATGAAACATGCCCATCTTAGGAATGAAGATCTTCGGCCCTCAGGGTCTCCTATATTCTCAGGGGAGCCGCAGTCTAACTGGCAGAAAAAATGGTAGCTATACTTTCTAGTGAGGTGATTGACAGCAAGGAATGGTGATGTTCACTCTGCCTTTATAGATATTTGGGTTTGCAAGGCTACTAAAAATGAAGCCTCCCTTTGCCTCATGCGTTTGGTCACCATTCAAATGGGTCAACAGGTAATGCCCCTCCCAAGGCTTCCAAAGAGCTGTTTCCCACCAGTGTACTCAAATGAGGGGAAAAAAATTAGCACATGCCCCCTCCCACCATGACTGACCTATTAGCATAGTTCTTTAGAAAGGAAGCCTCGAGTTCTAGAATGCCTAATGAGTGTAGCGCACTACCTCTTTTCCAATCGAACTCCCAGAGAGATAACTAACAGCATATGGGTTAGAGGATGAGGTCACATCTGTGACAGCACACGGAAAGACAGCGCTCCGGGTGTCAGAGACTTGACGAAATCCTGGAAAACAAGGCCAAGGGGACAGGGAGGAGGTGGATAGGGCCACCCTAAGAACCAGGGTGAAACAGGGTAAAACGTTTTGTTTCCAGGAAAGAGACAAGCCACGCAACTTGGTAGCAACAAATTCGCAGAGCAGAAACAGGCTCCGAGACAGCTGGATGAGGGCATCGAAGAATTCTTTTTAGATCAACTGAGCTGAGAGTTGTTAACTCCTCTACCGGGTACACAGAATGCAAATGGGAGAACCTGTCTGCTGGGAGATGCTTTCCAACCACTCCTTCACAACAACAACAAAAAAAAGGACAGTCGTCCTGGATAAGGCTTGACGTGTGGGGACACAGAGAGAGGACAACAGTTTCCTGCATGTCTACACTCCGCCTCAAATCCTAAAGGAAAGAAGAGGAGGAAGTGGAGGAGATGAAGAGGAGAGAGGAAGGGGCTGTCCTCTGGATGGTCCTCCCAGGGAGAAAGATGCTAGCTTTGTCCCCTGTGGTGGCCACAGACAGAATGCAGCTTCGACTGCATGTGTTCCTCACAGGACACAACCACCCCTCCCTGCACATTTCCCTCCCATGAGAGAAAGTCCTGTGCACACACATCAGCACAACCACAGAGGAGGCCGCATAAGGAAGCCATAATCATTAATGTGGCCCTTCATTCACCAATAACCAGAACACCCTAGATTTGGTGTACAAACTGCACACAAAGAAGGCCCAACACAGAGAGTAATGCAAACATATGACTCAATGAGAAACAAGAAACACATCTAAACTTCCAAAAACCTAATTAATATACTCAGAGATCACACAGAGCTTCATTTTTCTAAAACAAGACATTTTGATCCAAAAGTCAAAACAAAAGGACCAAGAAACTTAAAGTGTGCAGAGAAAGAGTTAAGTGATACACAAGAGAAAGTCAAGAAACCCAGCGTCTATTTAGCAAAAGTTCCAGAAATAAAAAATGATATATGTATATTGCTTCCCAAAGCTTGAGACAGATTAGAGTCTTCAGATTAAAAAGTTCTACCATAAACTGGGTGGTGGCACAGGCCTGTAGTCCCAGCACTTGGGAGACTGAGGCAAGAGGATTGCTGTAAGCTTGCGGCCAGCCTAGTCTATGTAGTGAGTTCAAGGCCAGCCTGGACTGTATAGCAAGACCCTGACTCAATATTCCAAAAATTAAGGAGAAAAAGTTCTAAAAATTTACAAAGAGGAAATAAACTTCAGCAAAAGAAGGACCAGCCAGCATATCCTGCCTTTCAACATTTTTATTTTATCAACCTCTTATACAGCACACATTCCACGCCAAGCCCTATTCCGGGCACTTTTAAAAAGAACATTTCACTTAGTGAATTAAAACAGCACATTCATTCTCATCAACAATCCTGGATACTGGAATAAATCAAATAATGGTTTAAAATTGTAAGACAGAAATATTTCCAATCATTAAAACTAATACATGTTCAGGGGCTAGAGATTTAGCTCAGTGATTAGAGGGCTTGCCTTGTAAGCACAAGGCCCTGAGTTCGATCCCCAGCAACAAAAGAAAAAAAAAATACTAATACATGTTCAAACCATTGGTCAAACATGCGAGCAAAATACAGGCTATTTTTTGTCATTCAAGATTTTGGAGAATTCACATGTTCCATTTGGAAAATAAAACACACTAGAAGCAAATGCAATAAATTTAAAAGGGGATAAAAAAGACAATACAGGATACAAGAAACTGGTAGCTGAATGTGACCTAGAAGAAATGAAAAAAGTAAAAAAGAAATTAAACCACGGTCCAGTGGACCTTGGCACTTGGGGTAATCTCTTTTGAGCAACGGTGATTTAGTGACACAAGATATTTCCTTCTCTATGGCCGGGCACTATGCGTGGTAATGGATAATCTTCATATAATCATAACACTAAAAGCGCTATCTGGAGGTTTAATTTTTCTAATAAACCTATACTCAAAGCAAGAAAATTTGTCATTACAGAGTAAAATATAAGTGCAAATGAAAAAATACAAATGTAAGAAAAACTGAGACAAGAAAAAAGGGGAAGAGAGACTTGGAGAAATCATAAATTGAATAAATAACCTTCATCAACGAGTACCATCTAGCATTAATAAATCAAGAAGAATGTTCATTTAAGATTATAATAATGAACTTCAAAACAATCAAATGTAAGATGCTTTAACAATAGTTACTAGGAACTTACAGAATTTTTTCGTAATCCTTTTTTTGGTAGGGGTGCTGGAGAGCAAACTCAGGGCCATGCACTTGCTAGGCAAACACTCTCCCACTTGTGCTAAATCCCCAACATTTCTATAATCCTAATACTACTTTAAAAATATCTAAACTAGGCATGGTGGCACACACGTGTAATCCCAGCATTCAGAAGGTTGAGGCAGGAGGATCGCAAGTACGAGGCCTACCTGAACTATGTAGTGAGCCCCTGTTTTAAAAAAACAAAAATGAATAATAATAAAATAAAAAATAAAGTTTACAAATTAAAAAGGAGAGAGAGAAGTTAATTCTTTACAAAAGGTAAGTAGCCTTTCCATGTGGTCTGAACATTTTCATTATGATTATTTTAATACTGTAATATGTTAACTGTAGAATAAGTATTAAATATTAACATGGAATAGAGTTCTTAACATATATATTTGATCTGTAATATGTTGATATATTTATTTTAACCTGTAAATGCTTTGAAAGCTTGTCTATTTCCTGTAGTAATTAACAAAGTACTTTGTTTCTTAGGGGCAATTAAAATGGCTATATGTAAAAATTTTAAAGAAATACAAGCACAAAGGCAATTATCAATGTTTCTTAGTAATTTTCAGCTTTTATCAATCCCTTCACATGTGCCATATCTAGTTGGACAGATTTCGGTGAGGGACCAAGGTCGTCTGTGCCATCTGCTGCCTGTCTGGCCTTCCTCTCCCGTGGTCCCTGGCTCTCCACTGCCTTCCTAGACTTGCTTGGCAATGGCTGGTCTCCCACCCCTGAATGCTTGCTTGAAGTCCAGTGGCTTTGTGATTCCGGTCTCTGGGTCTTTGCGTGTCCTTCCTTGCTGCGAAGCTGAAAGCCCAAACGTCCTCTCTCATCCCGTTTTCCTTTTCCTCTGCCTTTTTTTCTGCCTGCATCCCTTTCTCCCACCCCTCATCACAGAGGCCCATCCGTTCTCGGCTGTCGCTCGCCCCACCATTTACCTGGCCAAAATACCAATCTGGACTACATTTTATTTGTTGTGTCTATTGATTCAAGTTTTATGTTCTTCATTCTTAATTAACTTATCATTCATACTGTTCCCACAGAGGACTGTTGTGTAATTCAAACAACAGATACTTTGCTGATAAAGCTATTTGTAAATCAATGTTCTGTAAACTGAATCATATTTCAAATTTACTAGGAGAGCTTGCTAGATAAAACAATCCTATGATGAAAAATTAAAATGATTCCCAGTAATGAATATTTTTGTATATCTCAAGTTTCAGAAACTGGCCATGCAAAATAAAATAAACTCATTTTAATGTCACCTACCACAATCATTCTGCCACAGTTTTGGTTGATCACCTCATGAGAGATAATAGACATAAAACAAGTCTGTAGAAAGGACAAAATTATTCCCCTTGGAGGCCCTCCTATATGAAAATGAAAGTGTTGTACAATGATGGATGAATGAAAGCATGCACAAAGTCTGAAAAATTTTAAAGGTTAAAAATAGAGAGATACATATATCATATACATGTGTAATATATGTATATGTGTATATGTATATGCATATATATATAGTTACTGTTATATTCCAGGCACTTGCTAGGTACAGAAGATAAACACTATGATTAAGACATAGTGTTTGTCCTCCAGGATTCACAGTCTAATAGGGCACACAAACACATAAATAAATAATTTCCAAACAACACGTAAGCATTATGAATAATAGTAGAATGTCTTTTTTAAAAAAAAAAAAAAAGCTCAGTAGTGGCACCAAGTGGGGAAAGCTTCGGAGCAGAAACTGCGTCTGTTTTGTTTGTTTCATTTCCAGTGTTGATCATGGAGCGCCACTTACATCAGATGCATAATAAATATTTGTCATTAAATTGTTGACTGATCCACTCTGCTGTGGTAGGAGCTGGGAGGGGTGAATCCACAAGGGCTTCAGGGAAGAGAAGATGCTCAAACAGAGATTTCCAGGAGACCAGATGACCTGTCGTGAGAGGGGCCGAAGGTGGAGAAGCAGCTGGGAAGTGAGGTACAGGGATGGCTGCACACTCGAGAATGGCAGGCGGCCCACGGCCAGCTCCAGCGCCACACCAGAACACATCACTCACAGAAGCCCTCTCCAGCATCACCAGGAGAGACAGCCTACTTTCATTCAGGCGCAGTTCACCCTTTGCTTTCTCTCTTTATGGTCTTACCTGTACTTTTTTATTGAGTTGCTTCCTGTCCCTTATGCTGATTTGCATAATTGGTCCCTCAAGGATCTCTCTACTAATTCTTCCAACTGCCAGCCACTCCTTTGTTGTATACTCCTAAATTACTGACTTGTCACACTTTTTGAAAACAGTTCCCTAACATGTTTGTTACAGATAAAAGTGTGCTATCCATTCCAGGCTTCCTTGTTTGCCCCTGCGGGACCTGTTAGAAGTGGTACAGTGACTATGTGGGTTTCCATAAGTACCATGAACTTACATCCAGAATTTTCCAGGGCAATTTTTATTTCAAATGCTCTATTCTGCTGTGCCTTAACCCTTCAAAATCCCTGAGGTTTGAATATTTCATCCTCTATCTATATCTCCCAGTCTGATCTCACAGCATGAAACAGCAGCACAAAAATTCTTTTGTTAGACCATGTGTCACAACTTTTGTTTCCCGAAATCTGGAGACCAGATTCCTGGGTCTTGTCTCCTATAACAGTCTGTATGTCCCAACATTTGCTGCATCCACCTCCCTTCTCCAAGGCTGCTGCAGGAACAGGGGTCACGTCTCTGGCACAACTGTGTAGCACAAAAGCTAAATACTGGGCATTATTAGTATTGCCCATAGGGAGGCCAGGAGCAGTAACAGGCAAAAAGGTAAGTACTGGTATACTAATGAGTGGTCTCTCCTCACGCCAAGCAAACACACTCCAGGAATAACCTCCATGAGCCTAGCTTCAGGGCCTCTTCTCCTTCCTTCCTCCTCCCTCCCTGCCATCCTCCCAGCTGGTTTATCTGTTCCTCTGTTTCTTCTATTCTTCTCTCTATGCTGCTTCCATCTCTTTCATCTGCCTTGGTCATCTAATGTGAATACAAAGGCCAACATTTCATCTTGAATTATGCCAGACCTGCCTTGATTTTGCCTCTCCGTGCCTCCAAGCCAGCCGAAGCCTAGGGAAGTACTTCACAGCAACGTGTGGGCAGTGAATTTCTAAGAGCTAAAATACGTACCCAATTTACATGACTATTTGCATTTGTGTATAAATTATACATCAATATGTATCCTCCCAAGACAGTAAGTTACTAAAATAATTTTGCTACTTTCAAACTTGTCATTGCTCAATTTTTCCTCTCTCCCCCTTGCAACAACTCCCACACACATCTTTTCATTCCTCAGGAGAAAAAGGGAAAGAGATAGAAAGAACAGGGTAAGAATAAAACAGAAGAGAAAATGGAACAGAGGAAGGAACAGAGATGAGAAACTGTCAAAGAGGAAGGAAGGAAACTGTCAAAGAAATAAAAAGCATATTAAACAATCTAATAAAGGAGACCACTGTTATGAGCTTGTAATCATTAGATGCAATCTAATCTACCCCCAAAGAAAGCAAAATAAACATGAAACCAAATATATGCTATAGCCACATCATTTCAGATAAAAAGTTATAGGTTTAAATTCTTCAGACAATTCCTTTAATCAGTCATTCTGATGTGAATGTGTGAGGATTTAGCCTTTTAACAGTAAACAAACGTAAGATACTTCACCTATACTTGTTTAGTGCTCACATTAAGCTGGCTGTTTGCAAAGGTACTACAAAAGAACCACGCAAGGCCAAGCATGCAGTACACAATACGTATGCAAAGAGCCCACTTCATCAGCTCCCCTACCCCAGGCCAACCCTGTGTTCACACTGCATTCCCACATCCCAGGGGTTCTATTCTTTCTCCCAGCATCTGGACTTGAGGTTCAAGGATTCTGGCAAGATTGAGCTCTTCCCTTGAACCTAAGAATTGAGTTCACCTTAAAAGAAGGACAACTTCTACTTGGAAGAAAGAAACACAAATAATGACTGCAGAGAGAAGAAAATTAAGTAGGGAGAAAGCTTGAGTTTTGCAACATGACTACCCGCCCTGTGCTCTGTATGGCACTCCTAATCTCTGCATTGGCATCTCAAGACAACTGTGTGTCCAAGAAACTTCCCCTTTCTGCTCCACACCGTTCAGGTAGGTTTCTATTACTTTCTACCAAAAGAACCTTGACTATATCTCTACTCAGTTAAGTTAGAGTCATTTCTGATTTAATTTTGTGTAACTTCTAATACATTCAAAGTGTTTTATGGCTAATAGAATTGTTTCCTTTCACTATTACATAAGTTTGAACTCTTCAAAATACAGCCAGTTTGTCTGAGGAACTCCCCTTAACAATGTCCCATTCTTATCCATAAAAATATCAGAGACTGTAGGGACAATGTATCCGTTCATGTTGTGTGATAGATTACGCTTTCGTAAATTACACATCTTGCAAACTAAAATAGATCGAAGTTCAATAAAATTCTCACCCATGGGTCTCACTTTTTCATTTCTGCCATCAAAATACCACTACCTAATTAAATGTGAACAAACATTGGAAATGTGCTAATTCAGTTAATAAATGCACGGAAAGAGCAAAGGCACAAATAATGAAAAAAGCAGTAAGACGAAGGCAATACTAATAGCGCAGGAGACATCTGACAAATTCTGGACAGGCCACAGGCTGGATAAGGAATTTATTACAGTAGAAAGGAGCGTACAGCATGTGAGGATCGACAGAACCTAGAAGCTGGGTGAGCCAGGGTGGGACGACTACCACCCCTGTGTGGCACACGCAGGCATAATGTGAGAACCGCACGCCGCATTCTTCCTGATTGGTGTGCAACCACGGGCCACCATCAGCGTGGGATAAAACACACATCCTCCACAGTACACACTGAAGAATCGGTTACTCTCAACCATTTTTCACGCTTTTGACAAAAAAAAAAAAAATGCAGACTCAGACTACTCCTTTATGTGATAATTTATGCATTCAAAACAATGTTTTATCACTCTGAAGTACAGGCACAGACTGGGAGCTGCACATACAAGACCCACTATCTCCCTTTAGTTAATACAGGCTTTAGTACATTGTAAGTTCACACTTTGCTTTCTCCCCACACTGTTACTAACATAATTTAAATTGTACTGAAAGACATAGCACTATGATTATCATTAATAATATTCGATATTTACTCTATACCAGGGACAATTAGGTAGTATGTATACATATACATTATATGTGTGTATATCGTATATGCATATTATACATAAAGCACATACATATCTAATATGCATACAGAGAAAGAATTATATATGTATGCTTCATTGAGATATATGTGTATATATCTTATCTATATATCACATATAATTCTCTCTACAAGTCTACATAGCAGGTATTCCTCTATATTATAGATCAGCAAATTGAGGCTCAAAGAAATTAGTAATTTACCCAGAACACACAGTAAGTAAGTGAGGGAGTCAGGATTGAACCCAAGCCTCTCTTCATCTAGAGTCCATACGTTTCTATTGCACTATAAATGAATACAAACCACACTAAACTGACCTAGAAAAAAGAGGCAACCACTCAGTCATTCACTTGCCGAATCATTATTCTCATTTATTTACTGAGTATTGCCCTGCTGCACCACTCAACGGGGTGTCATTCCCAACAAACCCCATAGTAACCCTGCCCCAGAATGGCAATGTGATGGGAATGGCTGCCACCTGCCCACCTCTTGCACAAGTCCTTTCAAGTGGGGCAAAAGTAAGGAAGATGGTCTTTGTCTTCATGAATCCCATGGTCTGCTTGGGGATAAGTAAAACACCTATTAACTACACCAAACATAATATACTAATGCCCTAAGAAAAGTAAAAATACAGAAGACTTTCCAAAAGAAGCATCCAGTCTCCCGAAGGGCTGCTTGAGGAGTTTAATAAAGGAGCCCTTTAAATATCACAAGCAATTTACTAACTGCACAGGTGGCCTGCCGTGGCCCACTGCTGCCAAGCACATTCAGAGATGCCACAAGGAAGCAAGGAGAACAAGAAAAGCTTTTTATATTTTTTAATCTTCTGTGTTAATTTATCTTCTGTGCTATGAGTAGAAGCATGTCATTCTCCCTTCCCCTCCCCATTTCACCTCCTCCCCCATTTTAACACACACACCGACTCTCTCTCTCTCTTTCTCTCTCTCTCCAATTTAAATTTATAATTCATCTGTGTTCTTCATTTGAGTTTCAGTGAATCAATACAGAGAATATGAGTATGTGTTCTCTTGCTATCTGCCCTAGCTCAGTGATCACTTGTCAGTGTGCTGACAACAGATAAAATTAAAGGACATTTGAAAAGACCTGTGGTTCTAAGAATAGACATCAGAGAATATTAACAAGTAATGAGTCCCTGTTTGGACACAAAGTAAATTTCCCCTCATGTTATTTCTTTGGTTCGCGAACGTCTGATAATGCACTTATACCTATAAAATATATTAGGGATTCAATTTTGGTATTTTTCACATATCTAGTATCATCTATTACTACAGCACCATAAAAATATTAAATTGATGCTAATCATATAGATATGTGAATACACACACGCGCGTGTTCCCTACCCAGAGATAAACTGCATCTGTTCTTTATTTCCCTCCTTCCATTGGTATCTAACTTTTCATTCTTCTCAAGGAAGGAAGATACTAATTTTTTGCTCTAGTAGTCAGAAGATTAGAAGCACTAAAAAGATGCACCACAGTCATGTTTATTTGAGATTTCTTTTTTAATCTAAAGACCAAAAGGAAGCAAATCTAATTGGTAGATACATGAAACAGGGCTGCATTCTCAAAGAGACTATTTTCTCGCTGCTGGCTTTCCTCTTGTGCTGTATTCAACAACTCATCTTTGTAAATATTGGGTTTGCTGTATAATGAATCTCAGGAAATCCTCCCTGTCACCCCGCCAGCCAGGAGCAGTCCTCGGTGGCATGGCACATCCCCTCACAGGTGGCTACACCTGCAGAGAAGACATCAGAGAGTCCCCAGTGGGAAGAGAAGCCACAAAACAGAAGGCTTTAAAAAAAAGAAGAAGAAGAAAAAGGAAAAAAAGAAGAAGGAGAAAAGAGAAAAAAAGAAGGCTTTAAAGTCAAATGAAGACTTAACAGAGAAAGGTTGTTTTAGTTAGAGCAGGAAGGAGATTGGGGAAAGTGGCAGAGAAGACAGGGGACCAGACCTGGAAAACAACTATGCTCTTCAATTCAAAGTGAACTGCAGATAAGTGGTGCTTTTAGAGTAAACAAAACCTGCCTGATCTTTAGAAACTTGAGCTTCATAAAATACAGGCCCCTGGGTGCTACAGTTTGGATCTTAAGTGTATTCCCCAGGATAGTGCTATTAGGAGGTGATAGAACCTTCCAGAGCTAGGACCCAGTGGGAGACCCTCGGAACAGAGAGGTCATGCCTCAAAGGGGACTATAGGAGCCCAGTTCCTTCCTATTCTCTTCTTTTGCTTCCTAGCCAGGAAGTGAGTGATCTAGCTTCATCACATGCTCCTGCCATAATGGACCACCTCACCACAGGCCCAAAGCAATGGGGCCAACCAGTCATAGACTCAGTCTCTGACCTAAGCCAAAATAAATCTTTTTCTTTACAAGCTGATTGCCCCTGGTGCTTGTTGTACTGAAGTAAAACTGACTACCACCCTGGGAATTGAAACCTCTGGATAGTAATCCTAGGAACCTGTACATTTTCAAAATAAAACAGGTGATGGAACTTACTTGCATCTGAACACAAATTCATGTTGTCTAGACCTAGTTAGTTTCAACAGGTCTCAGGCAGGTCCTGGGCTGGGCACAAGTCACTGGAACCCTTGGACCCCTGATTACAGAGGGGAATCAAGAAGCAGAGGAACGGCAGTTCTCAGAGCAAATCCTAACAAGGCTTACTTACAATTTAAGCATAAATCAATAGCTCTAGAATTAAGTGACAAGACCAAGAATAGACAGAAAAAAATAAATGCAAGTATTACACACGAAAATTTATCAAGATGGGTTGATATGAAGTGTGATTAGACATAGTGATACTGAGGTTCGAGTCTGAGGCCCAGAGCCAGCATCTTCTCTCCTCCTATACAACCACCCTCGCCCTGACATGCACATCTGCAAGATTCTACAGATGAGTGATCTTATTCCATTCTTGCCAACTCCCTTTCCCTTTTCTACTTACATTGTATTCTTTGTTGCTTTGAATTGCACAGTTTCCTTCCATGGCTACCCCTAGTCCAAGACTTTTGGGAATTTTATTTTTTCGTGCCTGGAATTTCTTCTCCAGGCCTCACTCATCAATCAGATCTGAGATCAAACGTCAGTTCTGCAAAGAAGCTGTCCTTCACCTCCAGTCTGGATCAGGCCTGGAGTTATACATTTTCCTTATTAAAAAAAAAAAAAAGTAGCTCCTGGGTACTTCTCCTTCTCTGTGCTTCTCATATGCTCAGGAAGCTATGCCTTTGTGATATATAATTAATGTTCAACTCTCCCACTGGGATGCAAACTCTACTTAGGCAGAAACCACATCTTTTAGTCCATAGCGTACTCAGCAACTAGCATAGCATCAGAAGGATAGACACTTATATTTATTGGGGAAAGAAAATACAAATATACTTGAATATGTGGGAAGATAAAAATACCATTGAAAAAGCAGAGAAAACAGGAAAGAAAAAAATTAAGTGCTTGATTTCAAGAATGAACAATAAGTTGACAGCAGCAAATGCAGGTGAATATATGAAAAGAGAATAATAATTACGATGACTTTTGACTTTAACTGATAATGTATGTTGTACTGAAGGTGAAAATGATTTAAAACATATAATCATTTGCATGGTAGTTCAATCCTGAGACAACCAAATGAAAAAACACACATAGATCATAAAGTCAGAGAGCCACATATGAAATCTCACGGAATGCCCATGACTAGTGAGCGGAAGGACTAAATGAGACATGTGCCGCTGGAAAGACAGGAGGCTAAACAGGATGGCGAAAACACAGCGCTCAAGGGAGGGATTTCCAGATCGAAATTTTCAAAGATGTCAAATGCCACAATGAAGATGAATTTGGTGAGACTGCAACAGAACACTGGCAGTGGCACACTTTGCCTCTTGAAGAGTGACCATTTGAAACTATTATGAAGGATGAGTAGAAAGAACTGGGCAACTAGAAAAAGGCCAATTTTCAAAAATCAACCACTTGTATATCTGTCCACATAATCCCAACATTTTGAAAAGGCCAGTGTGTCCAGCAGCAGGTAGAGAGGAGGCTTTTAGGATGTCACAATGAAACACAGAGTTCTTCCCTCACTGTTCTCCCACTTCCAATCAGGCGCTTGAGTTCCACTTTCCCTTTGTACAAGAGCATCTCAGACTGTCCTGAATACTTGCTGAACTAGAGCACCCATTATGTGTTCACATACGGTTATTCACGGTGCTTGCTTTGTTCTTATGGGAGAAGCAATGCAAAGGGCACCACGATGAAGGCTTGCTCAAATTTTCCCCAGGTTAGAACCCAAATTAGTTGTCATCTGACACCAGTGCGTCACACATCGTCAGTCAATATTTATTGATTGAGATGGATGTTGTGACCCTTGAGTACATGGAAACAAAGTTTTTGTAAATAAGGAGGGAGGAGGGGCTGAAGGGAGGGGAGGGGCATGGGGAAAAAAGAAGCAGCAAGATATATCATGGACAGGCACACATTCCCTATGATGAATGTTATCATTATGGATATCTAAAACGTACTACTAAAATAAAATTTTTTAAAAAACAGAATTTCTTTCATTAGAAATATTTGTGAACCATTTCATTAAATGCAAAAATCCACACAGATTGTAGTCTTCCTTCCTGAGATGCCAACTGGCAAATGTAAAAGGAGAGTGGACTGGGGCAAACACGGTTATAAAGGTTTCTGCTGGTCCGTAATAGCAAGGTCTGATGAAGTTCAAAGAGATCTAAGAGTTCCATAAAGCCACAAGTTGATACTGGGAATCAACACCTGTACCCTACCATCTGGCTTACAGCAAACACAAAAGAACTGGAAAAATGGGACTTACGCAGTTTGAATCCAGAAGTGACCACCAGAACGTCCACTTTGTTCCAGCATTGACTAGCAGATTCATGAAAATTTGTTTGCAGAAGAGAGTTCTACCAAACTGTTGCTCTCTATCTTCAGTATTCTTCATGACCATCGTCTTCTTTTTATGTCTACTTCACTCAGCAAATGTGCACACTTCTGGGTATACCCATCCATAGTCCTCTAGTACCAACAACATAGGTGATCAATTCCCAAAATGTTCACATATGACCTTATGAATCCATGACCAGGCCTGAGAGAAGGTGGAGAAGGGACAGTGAAGTTAAATTACACTAACCCCTTACTTCGACATCAGCCTTGCCTTGCCTGCTCCCCTATTTATTCAGTGAATAGATTTACTCAATACAAGGAGCCTTAGATAAATGAAAATGTTCTCGTGGCTTTGTCTGTAACATGATGATGTACCAGCAGTGTATCATCAAGGAAAAGGAAGTAGATGGCAGCCCCTCTCCTCCAATCACATCTCTAACCCTTGTGGGAGCCACTGTTTACTGAGGATCAAGACAGCCTGAAGTAAATTAATACTTCAGTAGACAGAAGGCCTCAAAATCACACCATTGGAAGACAAGTTGAAGGAACTGGGGATCATCCTGACTAAAAACAGTAAGATGGGATGAGGATTCAGGACAGTGATGATGAACCTTTTAGAAACCAACTTCCCAAACTGCATCCCAAAACTCACAAAGTGCAACCACTGCAATTAAACCTGAATACTGAGGTTTCAGTTCAGAAAAAACAAGGCAGAGAATTGGCTCTTGTGCTGACAAAGAGTGTTCTGTGTGCTTGCTGTGGCACACGTGCCATAGATTTGCCATCATAGGTACCAGATGAGGAAATAGCAGGGTAAAAACACATTATCGAGCTGAGAAAATATCATTGGTTTTTCCATCTTCCTCACTAGACACTATGAACACAATGACCATTTCTTATTTGTGTTAGGGGTAACGGCGCATGTCTGGGCCTATAAGAGGCACTCGATATATACTGGTTAAAAAAAATAAACCATTCACATTTTTAAATAATTTCCGTGTGAGAAGATTAGATTCATATTTTGTTGTTCCAGACAACAGGATCAGGAACAATGGGTAGGAGGTATAAGGGAATGGCTTTGTGTCTGTACGAGGAAGAACTTCTGACAGAGCTGTTCTGCAGGGAGGAGCCACTTTAGAGTGGGAGTCCTTCTTCCCTGGAAGTGTCTAAACAAACCATCCAAATGTGGGGCAGTCACAATGATCCAGAAGCAAGTCAAACACCAAGTGCATCTGCTCAGATCATGGTCCTCAGTCCTGGCTAAAATCAATAGGGCTGACCCCCCCCAAAAAAATTCCTAGGCACGATCCCCAGAAATTTGATTTCAACTGGTCTAAGGCATCAGTAATTTTTGAAAGCTCTCCGAATGATTCTAAATTGCAATGGGGGTTGAGAAATACTAGTCTAGACAAAACAAGGTTCCTCCCAAATTTAATATTCTATGATTCTACATCTGAAAGAAGGGAGGCTCCATTCAAAACATCTCAATTTTGATAACTGCATACCTCGTTCTTCAGATTTCCTCTAACATTGAACAAGTAAATGAGCCAGCTACAGCCATATTCCAAACAGGACGGTAGAAAATGAGAGGACGCAGTGAGAGGGACTCAGAGGGAAAGCGAGGGAGAGGGAAGACGGGAGGGAGGGAGAGAGGCAGGGAGGGACCTGCAGGGAAGTGGGGGAGAGAGAGAAAGAGAGAGGTATATTAAAGTACATACCTTAATTTTTAGTTTGAAATTTTAAATAATTGTATTTGCACTGAACCAAAATTTCAGAAAACGTTAGCTGTCCAAACATGCGAAATTCTTTTCCTGAAGTTTCCGGATATGGAACCATCAGCAGTTGGATCACCAGTAGGCGTGGATTTAATCAAAGATCTCAAAATTCTCAAATTCTGTTTGAGACCTTTCAGCCTGAGGACTGAAAATATCGAAAGTGAATGGGAGAGTACATATGGCTGTTAGAATGCAAGTAGGTGACAATTAGATAATTGCATATGCTGCTTTTTATCCTGAACTATTTTAGTAAAAGTCTGCTCTTTGGTAAATGAATAATTCACTTATATTTTGAATGTATTTTAAATGTGTCACATTTGAAGGCAGGCTAAGCTATATTTAAGTAATTTATTACCTTTTAATAGGTTGAAAAATGGTCTGGGATGTTGCTCTGGATAGATGAAGCTGGCTACCTAGAAAAACAGGGAAAAGACGGGTCCTGAATCCTTCCCTCCATCTGATAACTAAGGGAAGTTCCTTTTGTTGGCATCTATGGTTCCAGGTTTCTCTTGACCTGCCTTCCAAGTTCTTAAATATGTTGGCTGAGGCTGTTTGCAACTTACTTGCTGCCACTTACTATGACTCCCAATGACTGAGGACTCAACTTACCTACCTTGGTATCTTTAGAAGAGAGTATAGTTCTACAATACATTCATAATATTATTAAAATATTAAGGTCTTCAACTTTATCAAGACAAAAGATGTAATTAATTCCTTATGAAGAAGGTTGGGCTGTGAGAAGGCACAATGCCATATCCATAGCAAGGATTCCAAGATACTACAAGTGCAGTTGCAATGCTCAGTTCTTAAAACAGAGGCAGGTCTGGGATACTGTCTATCAGAAATTGCAATTCTAAACAATATATTTAAACATAATTTTTAGGTATAGTTCCCACATTCTTGGGAAAAAAATTTTCAGAAAAATCCTACTTGGTACTTTTTAATAAGACACATGACCAAGTGATTTCATTTACTGGACCATTTTTAATGTTTCATTTATAATTAGTTTTAAAATACCACAGGAAGAAAGCATTATGATTTAAATGTAAAATGTCTCCTAAAGTCTTTTGTGTTCAAAGGTGGGACTTTGGGAAGGATTAGACCATGGGAGTGCTGTACTCATCAGTGGATTAAGCCACTGATTAGCTCATAGCTGAATGTGTGGGGCCTGGTTGGAGGAGATGAGTCACTGGAGACATGGCTTTGGAGAATGTATCTTCTCCTCTCATCTCTTCTCCCCTACTTCTTGGTTGCCAGGGGTTGAACAGGTTTCCTCTGCCACATTGTTTCTGTTTTGGAGCCAGCTTACCATGGAATGAACACTCTGAAACCATGAGCCAAAATAAACGTCTCCTTTTAAATTGTGCATGCCAAGTATTTCACTCTACTAAGACAAAATTAGGTACCAGAGAAGTAGGGTCATTTCTATGACTTTATCTGACTTGTGGTTTGGAAGCCTTTCGAACTGACTGGTGAGAAGTGTTTGGAAAAATTTGGAAAAGAGACTAGTGAAAGCCTAAAATGATTTAAGCAGAGTCTGATGGGCAAGTCTGGTCAGATCTCAGAAGAGCAGAATGCTGATTGAAATGCAGACAATAAAGGCCAGACTTGTGAGGTTTCAGGTGGGAATCTATTGGATACTGGAGCAGAGGCTATTCGTGTCCTATTTTGACAAACAACTTGTCTACATTTTGCCCCCATGTCCTAAAATGTTGTATATGGCTGAATTTAAAGGTGACAGACTAATCGAGCTGGTAGGAGAACTTTCAAGGCAGCCCAGTGCTTAAGCTGTGACATGGATTCTGCTGGACACTTTCTGACACATATATAGTGAGAATGAGGAGCAAAGAGCAGAGCCAAAACATGTGAAAATTTTGCAGCTTGGCCAGAAAGGAGACACCTATAGAGTTGAGGCCAAAGAAAAATATGTGATTGTTCAACAGATTAGTACCACTAAAAAGAAACCAAGTACCTTGTATCAAGACAATAAGAAAAAATGGCTCATGGGAATCTCAGGAAATTACTCAACTCTACCCATCATAGTATCAACCATGTAAAAAAGTAATCTCCTTTGAAAGACTGATTTGAGAAGAGAGCCCCAGAGTTCCCTGCTCACTCAGAGCCACCCAGGGAAGTGTATCCCCAAGTTCAGACATTCAGGTCCTTAAATGTTACTGTAGCCATGGTTCAAAGGGTCTGGTTCCTGCTGGGGCTGGCAAACACTTGTCATTGTCCATTCATGTGGTGCTTACTTTACAAGCACTCAGAGTATAAGAGTTTTCAGGTCATAGAGGTTTCTACCCAGATTTCAGTGGAAGGTGTTGGAAGACGGGCAATGTGCCCCTGAGAGGGCAGCATGTGAAGCTGTGAGTGTGATGTGAAAAGTGCAGTGGAGACTCCAGGAATTTGGAGATACAAGGACTTTGGAGCATCTGTTAAGGAAATCTACAGGAAGCACATTGAGCCAGCCTAAGAGAGAGGTCATGAGGGCTGCAATCAGCAAGGCTATTAGGGTAGGACTGTCGAAGCCCTTTGGAGCTCATGTCTTGTCACCATATGGCCTAGATGAAGGAGATAGAGCTAAGGGATTTAATGTTTACCAGGCTGGGTTTTGTTCTTCCTTTGGTTTGATTTCTTTCTATTCCTCCCTTTTGCCATAAGAATATGACATTTTAGCTTGGAAGTACTTAACTTTCCTTTTGACTTTGTTTTCTTTTTGTTTGTTTTTTTGTTTGGGGAGGTTTTTTTGGTGCTGGGGATCGAACTTGGGGCCTTGTGCTTGCAAGCCAAGCACTCTAACCACTGAGCTAAATCCCCAGCACCTCCTTTTGATTTTTATAGGCACTCACAGCTGAAAATATGCCTTGAGTCTCAGAGGAGACTTTGGATTTGGACTTTTGAGCAAAATTGGACACAGTAAGATTTTTGTGATTCTTGGAAATGGACTAAATACATTTTACTTGAGATAGACATGAACCTTTTGGGAAGTAGGGGCAGAATGTTATGTTTTAGATATAAAATGTCCTCCAAAAGTCTCTTTTGTTCAGAGGTAGGGCTTTTGGAAATTAATTGGATCATTGAGATATTATATTCATTAGTGGATTAATCCCCTGATGAGTTTATAGTTGAATGCACTGTTAAAATGTGGGGCTTGATTAGAAGAGGTGAGTCACTGGTGGCATGACTTTGGAAATTATCTGTCTCCCAAACTCTTCATCCTCCCCCTCGTCCTCCCCCTTTTGTCTGCCTCCTCCCCCTCCTTCTCCTCTTCCTCTCCCCTCGATGGCTGTTATGAGCAGTTTTCCTTCACTGGGCCCTTCTGCCATGCTGTTTCTGCCTTGGAACCAGTTGATCATGGGCTGAACCCAGAAATTCTGACACCCTGAGCTAAAGTCAACCACTCCTCTTTAAATTGCAGTAGTCATTTTTTTGGCCCAGTGACTGGAAAATGACTAATGCAAGGAGACTCTGGAGTAAGTGGACTTTTCAATTTTCAAAAATATAATGGCAGAAGACTTCACCAAGAAGGTGATATTTCATTGAAGACTCCAAATATCCAGGCACATGCCTGGAGAAGGAAAATTGCAAGCAAAGGGAACTACAAATGAAAATTCCCTAAAACAAGAATACTCTGAAGTATTGGAAGCCAGTATGGTCATTGACAACATATAACAAGAAAGGTGGAAAGATTAGGATATTAGCTCACAAACAGGTGTGAAAAAACTTGTAGGGATTTTTAAAGACTCAGGCTGACTCTGGGTGAAATGCGAATACATTTAAGGTTTTGAGCAGAAGAGTAACATAATCTGACTTTCATTTATAAGAGATCCACAACTTTTCTACCACTTTGAAACTCACTTGTAAGGGGTCGCAGCTAAAGCAGGGAGATATTCAGGAAAGAAATTACAATACACCAGGTGAGAGGATAATGGCTGGGATCAGAGTTATAGCAGAAGTGTTAAGAAATGGTCAGAAACAAGATACACAAGTGTATTGAAGATAAACCCAATCAATTATGTAATAGCACTGAAAATAATGTAGAAGTTAAAGATAAGTAAAAGATGACCTCAGAAATTTGAGTTTGGCCGGGTGTGGTGGTATACACCTATAAACCCAGCACTTGGGAGGCCGGGGTAAGATTTCCCCAAATTTAAAGCCAGCCAAGGCCACATACTGAGTTCAAGGCCAGCCTGCACTACACTGTGAGACCCTGTCTCAAAAAAATAAAAAAAGCAAGTTTAAGTGTTCACTACATTCACAGACTGAGCCTACATTCAATATGGTACATATTATTTTTTCAACATGCCTTTTATAAATTCAAGTGGAGATTTGAGGAAGCCCATGGTGTGTGTATCTCAAATCCATGTGAAAATTTCAGGCAAGAAATATACATTTGAGAGTCTTCAGCTGATGTATGAGCACGAATATAGGCAGAAGAAGGAAGCCATGGGAGGACGGAACCCGAAGGACTCTAGTTTTTAGATATCAGGAGGAGCAGAATATATCCCCCAAAGGGTCAGAGATGGAGTAGTTACCAAGGTGCAAGGAAACCAGAAAACTGTCATGTCCTGGAAGCCAAAGAAGAAATTGTTTCATGAAGACGAGTATAATTAACATGTTAAAAGCTGAGATCGAGCAACGAGAAGGAGATTTGAGAACTGATCTGTCTTTAGCAAAGAGGGAAGAAGAGTTTGGCTGGCATAGAGGAGATAAAGGCCTGAGCACAACGGCTTCAGAACAGAAAGTAGAAAGATCAGGTATGGGCAGCCCACACAGCCTCCAGTGACTGCTAAGAAAGAACCTAATAGATACTGTACAGTATTGCCCATTTAAGCAGAACCTGGCACACATGAGATGGGCCTGTGTACCTACTCCCAGGGGAAGGAAAGAGCTGCTACCTCTTTCTGACAAGGTGAGACATTTTTTAACTGCCCATCTTGTCTTCCTACCTGGCTTCTGAGTCTAAAATCACAGTGCTGCTGTTCAATTTGACAAACCTGGTAGCGAGATAGGATTTCAGCTCCAACTGATTTCGTAGGCCATAATACAACTCCACACCCCAAACGCCTCGGGCCTCCACCCAATCAATAAATCGCAGTTAATGCCCTCAGGGAAAATGGTCTCTGATGAGACTCAGTGTTAACAGCCAATCCAGCCCCATTAACTTCCACATCTGGAAATGAGGCGAGTGAGGAAAATGAGATTGATGGCTTCAATTTAGTTCTCATTTATCAGCATCACAATAACCTGACTCAACTACATACAATTCAGGGTGATTGGATGAATTTGCTGAGTAGAGGTCCAAGGCTGATAATAAGGAGGCTGAAGGTCGGGATCCAGGGTTACTCATAGTTATTTCAAAGTACCAGGATTAGAGTCAGGGAGCAAGAATAAAAGGGCACCAAATAAAATGCACAGAGACTCCAGCCCAGAAAAATGATCAGTGCTCATGTTGCTCCTCTGTGACGTTTGACCCTTGATATACAATCTCAAAAACAAACGATAATCACAATAAACCTTACATTTCTTTTATGTGGGAGGGTGCTGGGGATCGAACTCAGGGCCCTGTGCTTGCTAGGCCAGCACTCTACCACTGAGCTAAACCCCCAACCATAAACCTGACATGTCAATAACTTAACACCCTCTTGTTTTTCTTACTAAAATGCCTTAGTAGGAAATAATAGTCTCCATTTCATAGATGGAAAAACTGAGCCTGGAGAGGATGAGGACAGTGAATAATGACAGCCAGGAGAGAGCACATTTTGTTTCAGCTAACCACTCCCTGAACGAGACACAGAGTTGACTATTTGAGTTCGACCAAATTTGAAAATATGTGTAATGGGGTGAAAAAAGGTTTTATCCACTAACACCAGACTTCTTTTTTGTTCTTAAGATTTGTGTTGTTGTTTTCAGTTTTTATTTTTCATTAATGCATGTTTTAAATATGTAATTTCGCATTCCTCGTGTGGAGTTGGTACGTGTACACAAGACATCTTAATTTTTCATCCTCTTTCCCTCACCTCTCTCCCCCTCCCTCTACCTCTTCATCCCCTTTCTATTTGAGAAAGATCTCCCTACTTCCATTATCTTTTATTTTGTTCTTTATTTATATTTTGAGTTTCTCTCACAAGAGAAACAATGTAATATTTGAGCTTGTGTGTCTGATTTACTTCACTTCACATTATGGTCTCAAGGTGCACTCATTTTCCTACAAATGACACAAATTTATCCTTCTTTATGGAAGAGTGGTACTACCTCGTGTATAAATACATTTTCTTTATCCATTCTTAAGGAGAAAATTGTCCATGGTTAGGAGATAACTTGATAAACAGGAGATTCTGGCTTACACAGAAAAATCCAAATTTTTCTCTTTGACCCCAGAGAAATTATTAATGTTGCCCACTTTTACTTATATTCACCACACATAAGCTACCTGAGTGGAGAAGCTAAGGAGGTGGCTCTAGCCAAGAGCAAGTGTTATCAGGAAATGAGGTAGCTACAGGTTAGCCAAACTGCTCTGCTTATGGCATAAACAGGAATGGGGACAGCAGAGAGAAATGAGAAGAACTAGGAGGAACTAAGTAGATGATGTGTGGCTGGGACATTGTGTGAGGTTCATGGCCGTATCCCTTCCCTGTAGCAAAGTAGCCCCATGACTTGCAAGGACAAGAACATCATCTGATCTCCAATTTGAAAATGTTTTTGTTCCCACAATGTAAACTCTTGTCCCTTTCCCCACTTCACTCACATCTACTACATATGTAGATGACTTATGTAAGATTTTGATAAGGAAATTAAGGAAATCTGAGTATCACAGCAAGGGCTAAGAGACAGAACAAAGAACACACAGAGAACAAGTAATGATGCAAAAACTGAAATACAAGAAGCCAGATCTTCATAGCCAGAGGTGGCCGAGAATTGGTAAGCCTCTAGGAATTCCCCAAATCCACAGAATCAGGGTTGGCGCTTTAGGACAATGTCCTATAATTTTCAAAGAACAGAAGTAACCAGCTCATACTTGGATTTCACATACAGTGACAGCAATATGAACTTACAATTGATTGGTAATCAGAAAAGGCAGCCGAAGTTCCTCACGCATTGTATTCAAACTTAAACCTATCGATTCACATTCATTCATCAATTTATTCACGTGGATTTAAGGCTCCTTCTTCTACCATGAGCCTATCTATGGGAGTCTTCCATCGTCTTTCTTACCTAAACTACACTTATAATGCAACATCTAATTTCTGTGCATGAGAAAAAACAATCTAAATGCAGAAGTATCCTAGACTTATATTTTTTAAAAATTTGCAGATGTTTTTCCCATCCCTAATTTGAAAGTTCTTAGCAACTTGCTTTATCAAATCTTTCCAAGAAGGTTTAGCTTTCCTATGAACATTTTCTTCTTGCACTAATATCTCATCTATTTGTAATGTTGAATGAAATTATATAATTAGGACAGCAAATACAAAAAGCATAAGCAAGGTTGCTAGCAATGCAATCAACCACTGAAAAGAGGAAACGTCCTCTACAGAAAGGCAAGTACCAGGCATACTGCCTCCACAGCCTGCAGTGATGTTCCATGTTTTACGAAGGAAAGAGTGATCAGTGTTATTCTAGAGACTTGGTGGAGGTTGGTTTCAAAAGCACCCACTGAGTTTTTACACAATTTTCCTGAACCGTTGGGCAGCTTGCTGATGCTGCATAGCAGCAATGACGGCCACGCCTTGATCTCTTATTGTCAAATTCCCAGACCCCTCATGTGGTGCTTCCTGGGATCTCCTCCATTCCAGCAGGTGAACCTCAAGATAGGAGGTAGAGTAAGAACAAGAAAACAGCAGGAAGCCATGGGACAAGAATCCAGAAGCCAGACAGAGTAAGGACAACTATGTCAAAACATCAGGAAACCAACAAATAAAGGTCATCTTGTCCCCCACCCAAAGATCACCAGGCACCCAAAAAACCCAAAAGTACCTGACCCTAGCCTGTGTCCAACCTCGTTCACATTGTGGTTTTGACCTTGCTCCCCCAAACTTTAGAACACCATGACACATCCTATAAAAACCTTGAGTGGTCAAAAACTCCCCCTTCCAATGGGCGGAAACTCTGCCTTGCAATAGGTGGGCCAGTTCAGGTACTACATTGGGCGACGGTGTCTCTCAATCCCAAGATTCTCCCATAATCCTCCCATAATCCCAGGACCTTAGAAGACAGACTAACTGCCCATATCAGAGCTATGAGCTCTTCTCACTGCCCCCCTCCCATGACATGGCATGTACTTTCATTTCTTTTGCATTTAACAAATCTGACTCTTATTGCTCCTTTTGAGTGCCTTGCTCAATTCTTTGTTTGAGGTACAAAGAACCTGGAAACAATTGCCCCAAAACCCTCCATCCAAAAGCTACCTGGCCCAGAGTCCACAGCACAGCCTTCCCTCATTCCTGAATAAACCTACTATAGGTCGGGCTTTGACAGAGGCTCAGACTTCAGTGAAGCCTCCGAAAGAAGCCATCAACTAAAGGCAGACAGAAAGCTCCCAGAGATTCTCAAGGCAATGTGATAACATTTAGTGGTAATGACTAAATGTACGTATTCAGTGTAAATTAGGACTCTCTTCTTTGGCTGGAAAGGGCAGCGCGCTAAATCTAACAGCAGTCAGAGAAAGCAAATTTTCTCCTAATCAGAAAAGCACAATCATGGTGAAGTGGAGCCAGCAAATGGAGCTAGTTCGAGTAATTAGGCTTTTTTTTTTTTTATTCCCTCCAAACTGCAAGAAAAGAAAGGTGGGTACGTGAGGAGGAGAAAACTTCTGAAAGATGACATGGTTTAGCTAATTGAGGATAAGTCATGTAGACAATTGTCTTGATAAAGAAGTCCTGAAGACACCTCTGGCCTGGGCAAGTGCATGAATGTAAAGGGGCTTCTGATATCCGAAATACTAAAGTTCTGGCTTTGTCTCTCTAAAGTTATAGATTTTTAAAAGGACTAATTAATTACCATAAGCAGTCAATAAGTGAGATTTCTAACTGTACATAGGTTTCCTGTTTCTTTAAATTTTACTCCTCACATGTGTAAGGGATGTAGTAGAAAATGTTGTTTTTCTGAGAAAGGCAAAATTGAGTAAAAGAAACATACCAGAGACAGCAAACTGCAAACTATCAAATGCTGGCAACTGGCAGAAGGATGGGAATGTAAAAAGAGGCTCAAGCTGAGCTGGATATTTTGTTTGTTTGTTATAGTTTAAAAATACAAAAAGCAGGAAAGAAAGTGAATGGCAGTTGCTGTTTGGGGGACAAGGGGAACAGATTCACACATTTTGTTTTACCTGCTGCCAACTTTGCCTAGAGAAGAATAACTTTGGTTCCAGCCCAGCCTTTATCATTTGAAGTTCAGAGGCAGATATTATTGAATTCTCCACACTTCTTCCTTTTCTCTTCTTCTCCCCCAGCTCAGATACATAGAAAGGAGGTTCATGCTGGGGCCTCTGCAGGAAGCCATCAACACTAGCTGCTAATGGGAAACCTAATGACACTTTAATGGGTCTGGTGAAGCTAAGAGAGTTGTGCAGATAATATTTATAATAGGAGAAAAAAATACTGCACTAAGCTGAAACAAGAGGTGGCCAAGCTGGGAACTGTTAAGCCCAAGAAAGAAAAATTCATAGTTTTCTAGAGAAAGGATATTCATCACACTTCTAAAGGCTTCCACTGTACCCACTATAACAGGGAAAGACAAAGGGAGGGATGAGACCACACTCCCCATGTATCACCACATCTCCTAGGACACCTGTATTAAGCAACAAGCAGTGGACTAGGGTTTTTCTTCATTTGCATTTATGAAATAGTTTCAACCTGTGGGAAATGGATTGTGGCTAAGTATCCAAGACTTAGGCTAAATCCATCAGAAACAAAATATGCAGTCAATCAAATGCAAATATGGCCATAGGAGCAGAACAGCATGATTATACAAACATTTCCCAAGCCCTGGTACGTCACCTGGCTTTATCAAGCCAACCCAAATTCATCTTTATAGCTTGAGTTTTTCATCTTCTGCATTCAGGTAGTATTAACATACCTGAAACTCTAGAAAATAGCTCTCACAGTAATCCCCAGGCCAGTAGCATCAACTGGGAACGTGTAAGACATACAAATTCTGGAGCCCCTTCCTAAGCCTACTTACCCAGAAAATCCTGGAGCTGGGGCCCAGAATCTGTGTTTTAACAAGCTCTCCAGGTGATTCTGACACACTCATGCTTAAAAACTGCCGGTCTATATAACCTTGGTTCTCAAACCTGGCTGCACACTGGAATCACCCACTAAACTGAAAAAACAATGCCACTGCGGCTGCTGATTCCTCGCTCCTCCCGCCTCCGGAGATTCCAATTTAATTAGCATCAGGTGCCCCGAGATGTCTGGAATTTTTTTTAAACTCCCCAGATGATTCTAATGTGCAAGGAAGCATGAAAACCACTAGAACACACTCAGAAAATGGAAGCGAACAGCCAACTCTATACCTAAGTCAAAAAGACAGCCAACAGGTATTCAGAATCAACAATTTACAAAGAGTAATAGGTAATCTATACTGAAAGATTGAAAAATGTTTTCCCTTGATCCTATTTCAATCAAAGATAAAATAAGTTTACTCCAAAAGGCTTCAGCTTGATTTACTTAGATGTCTACTTGAGATTTCCCGTCTTGTCCTTATGATGTGAGAACTCAGAGTCTTGCCCTTAGGAATTCCATTTCTGCTTTATAAAGCCCCCAACTCTGGCTCCACCGCACCCATCTGAAAGCCCTGGGACTGCTGCGCTCCTCACTCCTCAGTGCAGGTGCTCAAGGCCGTGCGGCACTGTACTGTGCTGTACTGTGGAGCCCAGGATGCCACGGTCACGGGTAGCTTATGTGTCTGGAGACTCCAGTTTATTCAAAGACATGTTGTTTCAAATGTCTTACCAATAGGATAACATGGATATATTACAGATTGTGTGGAAGATAAAATTGATTGTACCAACTTGGTTGGTTTAAGAGCTGCCCTGAGGATTAGTAAAGCACCCTCTGGGATTGTCTGGGTGGGTCACAGAGGTGTACCTTGGTCACTGTATCTGGTCCCTGGTCCCTTCCGGTCTGGGAATCTTCCCCAGCTGTTTTCCAGCTGCCATGAACTGAACACCTTTGTTCCATCATGCCCTTTTGCCATGATGTTTCTCCCTTAGAACCACCAACCATGGACTGAATCCCCCAAAATTGTGAGCAAAATTAAAACTCTCCTCCTGTAAATTGTGGGTGTTGGGTAATTTGTCCCACTGACAGGAAAGGTGACTAATACAAATTGAAAGGCAAAATGTGATCATTCTGGGCTTTCTCCCAGTCCTCCTGAGAACAGTGTCCATTTATTCTCTACTGCTATGAGCAGTGCCTCACTTGGACAGCTGGAAAGGTAGTGACCTTGGACAGCATGTGCATGCCTTACTGAAAAATGCTTATTTTGGAAGAAGGCAAAACAAACAAATGAAAGAATTACCCCCATGAGATCTCTTCTATGCATTTATTTAAAAAAAACAGTTATTTGCATCTTCTCTCCTTCAACTACTGTCTATGCTTTGGATCCCTTCAAAAACCAATATTCAATAAAGAGAAGGGAGCTGTTTGATATGATGGATGCATAAGATCCCACTACGGCAGACATTCAGGATACCTTTGAAGAAATAACAAAGTCAGTCCTTTAACGCGCTGAAAGAAAACTGACTTTGGGATTTGCTCCAGGTGAGGTGGGAGCAAGTCAGGACTTAAAGGAACCCAGGAAGAAGCTAGGATGAGATAACATGTAGAATTTTGATTCAAGGACAAAGGTTGAAAAAAAAATAAGACTTTCTTACCTTCCCCCAGAATAAAGAGAGAGTGAAGAATGAATGAAAAAAATTCAAATAGAGTTTGAAACCTTGATCAAGGAGACATTGTGAGCATTTTATATAGGATTTTGGTGCCAAATTTACATACTTACAACACCTAAAGGGTTATTACTCAGCCTTTCTTCTATATTCTAGGTGAAGAAATGGAACTCTGCTCTATGGAACTTTTACAAAAAATGGTAATAAAATTCCTCATAGAGTTGGCCCTGTCTCCTAGCTTTTCTCTCTTCCTAAACAAGCTTGAGCTTATGGAATCAGGGATGTTTTTCATTTTTTTGCTTTAGGCATCGGACACTGTGCTGCATTTCAAAGACCTCTCACTTCTGCTGTGTTCCCCTGAGCGCAAATGGCAGCATGGACAAGGCCAGCCTCCCTTGGGTTTGTCAATATTTTGGAGGAATGCAATTTCTGTCTCTTCTGTCGGAGAAAAGTTTAAATATAAAACTCCTAATAATTCCTAATAACTAACAGCACCGGGGAACTCTAAGTAACAAAATAAACATAACCCTTTTCCAGGAAGTTGAGGAGTTGAGTCTACCCCTCACAACCACTGCATTGGAACCATCGCGTGTCCGTGCCAAGGAGAAACTCAGCCACCACCCAGGCCACGCCCTGTTCTGACAGGGAGGAAATGAGACACAGGGCAGGGAGGTGAACACTCAGGCCACCAAGTTACAGTCGTGTCCCTTCACAGTTTTACTTTCCATGTTTTCAGTTAGCCATAGTCAAGCATGGTCCAAAAAATATTGAGTGGAAAATTCAAAAATAAACAAGTCATAAGTTTTAAATAACGTTTTATAACAATATATAACTATCGTCGCTCTATTCTATTGTTAGTTGTTTTGTATCTCTTACTGTACCTAATTTAGAAATAAAATTTTACCGTGGATACGTATATGCAGGAGAGATATGTAGTATACATATGGCTTGGTACTAGTCAGTTTAGACAATGCTCTGTAGGTCTTAGATAGAACACAACCCTCCAGACAAAGGGAGACTTCTGCAGCTCCCTCTCCCTGTCCATCCACCTCACTGAGCCCCTGAATCCAGCCATGCAACCAGTCAGCCATGACAAAGGAAATGGTGAGGAGCGGGAAAGAAGGCCTGACGCTTGATGGGTGTGTAGAAAAGCGATATAGGCACAAAATGATGTATGTTATTAGTGCGTGTTAATATTACATGACAATGGGGCTTATTTGGGGAAGTTGGCACATGCAATTAAAATATCTCAATTCATTTCAAGCCCCTCCCTCCCTCCTGCTTATTCCTTTGATTTCTGGGTAAGCAGCAGAGGCAGAGTGCTGTAGCAGGAATAGACAGGCCAGGGCAGACTGCACGGGAAGCTGCTCAGGACGGTGCTACAAGCCCGGCCCAGGCTGAGACCCCCTTTGCTGCCCGAAAATGCTGAAGAAATGTATACCGGGGTCAGGGTACAACACTCACAGTGGAGATGAAGACCAGAGCTCCCCCAAAGTGAACAGCAGCCATCCCCAATGACAGCAAGGTCCCGAGCTCCTTCTACAATGAGAACAGCCAAGTTCCCTTCCAACAGCCACAACAGAACTTCTCCTGGGAAACAGCTGGCCACTATCTTCTGTTCCCGTTCTCCTTTATGTTATATTGGCAGCAGTCCTCAGCTGGATCCTCTACAGCCAGAACCACAACAACTCAGTTCAGCTGGGCTTTCCTGCTCAAGCTGACCACATTATGTCCACCACATATATTCTTTCTGGAAGCTAGAACACCCAGGATCAGGGTGCCGGCATGGTGGGCTCTGATGAGGGACTCTTCTGGTTAGTGGCTGCTGACGTCCTACTGTATCTTGACCAGGAAGAAAGAGAATGGTACAGAGCTCTCTGTGTACTCTTTTCTAAAACCATCAGCCCCACTCATCAGCATTCTGGCCTCATGTCCTAATTAGTTCCCAAAGACCTCCACCTAGTAATACCATCACATTGGAGTTAAAACTTCAGCATGCAAATTTGGTGGGGGGAGGGTGGCAACAGCATTTAATCCATGACAGCACTGTGACCTCTACCATCATGATCAGTAATATTTAAGCCCTTTAGGGAATTTCTGATATAAAGTCCCTGGGTTTAGAGATAGAGAAAGTATATTGTGAAACAAGAACAAGCTTTGAAGACAAGGAGGTTTCTCCAACAGCTGAGTGACCTTAAGCAAATCACCTAACATCTCTGAACCTCAGTTCCATACCACATACTAGGAAATTAATAAACTGTACCACCGAATAGCAATAACAATAAATATGCTACTAAAGTTCTCTCTGAAAACAAGTCAGTGTCAAGGTCAGTATGAAATCGTTCTGCGTTCCCTCTTACCTATTTCAAATCCTGTCCCAGCTGGGCTTATCTGCATATGCCTTGTCCTAAAATGTGCTCCATCTGTCCCTTTCTGGCTGTGCAAGGGTGGACCAGTCACAGTTTAATCTGCAAATTGAGAAAAGAAACACAACTAGAACAAAGTAAAAAAAGAGAGAGAGAGGAAAAAAAATATTATCAAGACCACCAGTTTTAAAATTAACTAGCTAACCACAGAATCAAATATTCAATACCTGATTTTGAAAATTTATGAATAATAACTTGAAATAATTGCTTTTCTTTGGCTTTCTTATTACATATACAAGAATTTAAATCTCACAGTAAGTCAAAGAAGCTTAACTAAAAAAATAGCAAAAAGTATATTGGATAAAAATGACAGAAACTACAGTACCTCGCTCTGGATCAAAAATATTAAACAAAGAAAAAATACTCATTATTCTGTCAGCTTTAAGACATTTTCAGCTTGTTCGAACTGGAACAAGTCCCCCTTGGTCTTGTAAAACTCCCTGAACTGGAGTAAAGTAGTGTATGCAGCAGCTTCATCTTCAAAGATGCCATGTAAAATACACATATTAACAAGCAGGGTTTTTCTCTGCTGTGTTCTGAGCACTGAGCATGTCTTAGCAGTGTAATATCAAGGAGAATTTACAGTTTCCCTTCCCTTGCCGCCACTTCCCAGTTCTTCCAGCGGGCACTGAGCATCCCGAGCCAATGAACTCGAGAAAAGTATAACACATCTTTCTTCTAAGACAGTAAATAGTGTTGTGGTAAACACTGTTTGTATTTGTAGAAGCAAATAAACTAAAAAGACATGTTTGTAGGTATATGTCTCAGGGCTTGGCTCTGTAAATTCTACGGAATAACTGACTAAACCAGGTGCGAGCAGTTCTAAGATCCAAAACAAGATTTGATGTGTGAATGCAAGTTTAGCATTATATACACATGCTCAGAAGGGGGGAGTTTGGGTACCTGTACCATTCTCATTCTGTAGCATATTGATAAGAATACTGCAGATAAGGTCAGGGATCCGTTCATCCCGTCCAGACCCTGTGCCATCCTTGGCAGGTCGAGGGAACTGGGGAGCAGGGTGACCATGACCTAGGAGACAGAAGTTCTGGTGATGGTTACACTGGCAACCTCAGCTCTTAATTGAGGCATCCCTGTTCCTTGCCACCTACGGACACTGAGGTGTCTCTCTAAAGGTAAAGTAAGTATCCAAGGTGGTAGTGACTGTCTGCTTCATCCTTTGGACTGTAATTTGGCAACAATTTCTGTGACCTTTCTATCAGTGTAACTGCTTCTCCAGCACCTAGTGTAGTGTTTAGTGCACTGTAGATCCTCAGTAAATAAAGTCTGTTGAAGGGATGGAGCACTTAGCGTAGACAGTGATGGCAAACCTTTCAGAGATTTTAATGAACAAACAGCCTCCTGCAGCACACGTGCCATGGGTTCACCACCACTGGCCTAGACTATCCGGAAAAAAAAAAAATGTTAGTGCTAGAATTTAAACCAATAGACCTCGAAATATAAGAAAAAAGACAGCTTTTTATCTGATTGCTAAAAGAAATACAACTCATAAGAAATTGGAAATTGCCAAAAACGAAACAAGCAGAAACCCAAGAAGGTGTAATTTAAGTCCAAAAGCAGGGCCATCTGAAAATAAAATACAATGAAAGCAGAAGGGGCTGGACGGCCACAGGTGTAGGAACTTGAGAAATGGAATAACCCACTAAAGTGCGGGAGCTGGAGCGTCAAGAGTCCAGAATTCCACAGCAGAAGCGCAGGCAGGTGATTTGAGCATCCTAAGTCAGGGTTCGTCGTGAGCCACCGGCAGGCAGACGAGGCCAGGCCTACAGAAGTCCCACTGCAGCTCAGACTACTCCCTGCGGGCTGAGCACCAGGGACAGGAATCCGGGAACTAGGTAAGCACCTCTTGTTTAGGCCAAGGTCAGCACTAAAGCTCCCTCAGGATGCCTGCTGAAAAAAGTTCCTTAAATCTCCCTTCCTTCTCAGAAACACAAATGGTTCTTGAGACCAGAGCAGAGCTGAGCGTACAGTGGCAATATGGACAACAAATACTGACATGGAACCTGCTGGACAGGGCACTGTACAAACATTCACTCATTGAATCTTATCACCAGCCCTAGAAGGCAGGCACTATGATTATGATGTCCATCTTATAGATGGGGAAAAGGAGGCACAGAGCACCCCACTAGTTGCTGGAGTTCACACAGGGAATGAGCAAGTAGCCAGGATGGAAACCCGGGCTGCGCCTCCTTTCAGGGATCCTGGCTGCGGAGCTGTGAGGGAGGAGTCAGGAAACTTCCTGTTCTTCCTAAGCAGAATTAAGGGAACCAATCACCAATTTGGAGAACTCCCTGATAGGTCCGCACTTTGAAATGTACACAATTAGAAAGCAGGGCACATGACCAAAGACTCATGCACAGTGTGACCCTATGAGAATAATTCAGCAGGGGAAAAGCCCCAAAGGGTCTGAGTTTGCTCATGTAGTGAATTTAAAACCTGAATATTAAGACTGAGATGTGCGGAAATAGAGCTTACTTAATTCCCCCTGCTCATGAGCCCTCTGCCGGTTCCCGTTGCCTGTCCCTGAAGAGCCACCATGTCATTGCTCGTGCTTTAAAACACAGCCTCCTTGGGGCCAAATGTCTAGAGCATTCAGCCCTCCTCCCTTTTTGTTGTCCTGTCCTCTCCTGTCCTTCTGAACTTCCCTGTTTACTCTGGAGAACAGACTTCCAGGAGAGGAATTCTGTCCCCCTGGGAGCTATTAGTGTGAGCTATTTCAAATAAAATTAAATTAAATGCAGTTCATCAGTCACACTGGCCCTATTTTAAGTGCCCAATAGCACATGTGGTTACCACAAGTTTATAGTGCACGTGTAGAACATTTCCATCACCACAGAATACTCTACTAGACAGCACTGTGTGTGTCTATTGTTAGATTCCTCTGTTTCGAAAATAACATACATACAATAAGAATGCATATATAACAAGACATTCAAATATCAAGTCAGAGATCCACTCTGCCAAATGGTAGCAGTAGGATCTTGAGTAGTTACTTAATCTCCCTGAGTCTCAGTTTCCTTATCTTTAAAACAGAGATACATGTTGAGCATTTCTAAGACAAAAATCCAAAATCCAAACTGGCCATGGTGGTGCATGCTTGCAAATCTACATATACACCTATAATCCCAGCACTTTTGGGAGGCTGGGGCAGGAGGATCCCAAGTTTAAACCAAGTCTGAGAAATTTAGCAAGTTATCAAGACCATGTCTTAAAATTTTAAAAAAAAACCCTAAAATACAAATACTTCAAAATCCATAATTTTTTGAGTACACAATATGATGTTACAAGTGGAAAATTCCAAACCATAAAACTCTGTTTCAGGGGCTGGGGATTTAGCTCAGTGATTAGTGTGCTTGCCTTGCAAGCACAAGGCCCTGAGTTCGATCCCCGGCACCAAAAAAAAAAAAAAAAAAAAAAAAAAAACTCTGTTTCATGTACAAAATTACTTAATAGATTGTATAAAATTACTTCAAGGTATGTATATAAAATATATACAAAACATAAATTTTGTGTTTAGACTCACATCCTAGCCACAAGGTATTATGCTACACTTGATCTTAGCCAAAAGTCCGAGAACCGATACACAAGATATTATGTATATGCAAATATCACACAATCCAAACAAATCCTAAATCCAAAACACTTCTTGTTCCAACCATCTCAGATAAGAGCTAATTCACCTGTAATAATAGCGCCAGTCCTACACAGGATTGTAAGGATGACATGAGGGATTACGTAGAAGTCCTTTCAAAATTTTAAGACAAGCTGGGGATTTAGCTCAGTGGTTAGAGTGCTTGCCTTGCAAGTACAAGGCCCTGAGTTCGATCCCTAGCACCAAAAAAAAAAAAAAAAAAAAATTTAAGACAACATCCAAATCTAGCCACTGTTGCACCTATTCCAATAATCACTATCGTATTTTTTAAAAGAAAGACAACATGTAGCAATACATAACAAGGTTGAATAAATAATTCTTGGGTTTTTAAAACAAGGAAAAAATGGTTCCAGGAAGCTACAAACCAACACAGTATTGATCAATACTTAGAAAATTAAAGCATCCTTTATAAGGAAATATCTCAAAGTATCCACCAAATAAGCTATTCATTAGAATTAGTAGGCTGAATAACTCTAGGGATATTGCAAACATAGTATGCCTTGACTTTAGCAAAATATTTAGCATTCCCCCAACATATCCATACTTTTAAGATGGACATATGGAGACTAGCACCATGATTAGGTATATTTGTGTCCATTTGAAAAACCATCGCCATGCACTATTGACTGTTTACAACCAGCTGAGAAAGGACTGGAGAGCATTATTCTTGGAGCCCTGCTGCACATTTTGACAGGGATAGGTGCTCTCAAGGGAGAGTCTGCATACAGCAACAACACACAATTCACCGAGGTGTCAACAGAGAGGGCTTGGATGGCACACTCTCCAGAAGGGTGGGCAGACGCTCACCTCCGACTTGGTCAGTCTAGCCCATGTATCTTCCTTAGGGTGCCTCCCTGCCGTTCCCAAGCTACCCTCACTCCCAGGTTCCAGGAGGCTCTTCCCTGAGTGGGAGTCAGATGAAGAAGAGCCGGTAAAGGGCAAGGCCACCGGGCAGCAAGGATGGGAAACTGCAGGTCTCTTCACAGTGGAGACTCGTGTGTCTGCAGGTAAGAACACACACACACACACACACACACACACACACACACACACACATGAATGCTGACATTATGTCCTGCTAAGATAGATACTATTAACCCCACTTGAGAATGAAGAAAGCGGAGAATCAGCGAGATTTACATAATTTGCATACAGTTAACACGCCACACAGCTGTAGTCCTTGCCCTGGGCTCCTAAGTACCAGGCCTCCACCCCACATCTGAACACACAGCTGCTAACCACCCTCATTCCCAACAATGTGCTACTTGTTCTCTATCCTTTCTCTGCCTTCTTCTACTCTTTTCTTCATTCCTATATCCTTTCTTTTTCTATTATCTGGTCTTTACCTACCCCCACCCGGTGACTTATGCCTATTCCTGTCTAGGCAGATTTTGTTCCACTAGAGATTTTAAGGAGAAGCCTGGGGCTGATCCCTGCCCTAGAAAATAATGCTCATGTTCCCCCAAGGGCAAGATTACTAGGTATCCCAAACACAGGAATGACCCATATTTTACTGTTTGTTCCATTTTCAACCCCACTGGGACAAGTAATTGTCCTATATTTTAAACCGAGCTATGGTGTAAGGGTCTGGATGTCTGTGAGACTGGGTGAGAGATGGACTTCATATGTAACACCCTGGCTTCCTGAATTTATATTTGAAGTTGCTGCTTCAACCACATTTCATTCAATCCAGCATTCCTATAGTGTGGCCTCGTTCACCCAGTTTTCTCTCTCTCCCCCTCTCACTCATATCGAGTAACTTCTACCTTCTATTTTAAATAATAATATCTAGAACCCCAATATTATCATTCATATCCTGCACATGCATTTTAACCTTTATAACAACCTGGTCTGATAGGAAGAAAAAAAAATCACCATTAACCTTTTAAAGCATCATCAAATAAGAAAATGTCAGTTGTTAAATTTATAAGGAATTTTATTTCCAAGTCTCTAGATCTGGAGTCCCATGGCTTCCAAGCCAGCTCTCTCTAATCTCAAAAGGCTGTTTGACAACATTGCTAGGAGGAAAACTAGGTCCCCTCTCTTCTCACAGAAACACAAAGTCATAACTTAAAGAGGGAGAACCGTTTAAATGGAAATTTATTCTTCCATTAAGTAAAAAGGGGAAGAAAGAAATACCCAAAAAAAGGGAGGAAACCTACTACTATTCAAAATGTCGTTCTATGACCAGCTTTGTGCCTAGACAGGGCTAGGTCCCTATAATCATCAGAGCCAGAAAATCTAAAAGCAGAGGCTCCAGGGTCCTCCAGCTGAACCCCCAGCCCCATGCACACACCATCTGGCATCCTTGAGAATAATAACAATAATCATTAATGTCCAAGGAATTCTCAGTCCATACAAGTTTTGAACGTTCTCTCTTGTTTACTTACTCTACAACCCTGAGTTAACTACTACCTGTCGTCTCATTCTACAGATGAAAAAACTGCATTGTCAGCCACCTTTAACTTTTGCAACAGTACAAAGAGATCGCTGTTATGATGATTACCACGTTAGAGATGACAAACTGAGGCTTAGAAGCCCAAGTAGTTTTGCCCTCTATCACATGTGGGACCCAACAGCTCTTTCAGAAGCACAATAGCTCGGCAATACAAAATGCCTTCACGCCCTCCTCCCACTCAACCGTTCATCGGAACGCGTTCACAATCAGCCCCTGAGAGCGATAGTCAGCAAATGAGCCCGAGACTAGGTCTGGTGGAATTCCACTGAAGAAAGGCCAGCACTGACCCCTGAGGAAAACCAGAGTTAATAATTTTCAACGTAGCTGTGGATTTGTCGCAAAGCAAACCTAATCCTCAAGAAAAGTAATTTTATAGGAAGAGAATTTTTAAAAGAGAAACAGAGAATTGATGGCTTAGGAAAGGTAAAGTTATGACAACGGGTTGTAAATCCTGATTATAAATTAGGGTTGAAAGGAAGAGAATTTTTGATTCAGTAGCTGGTGACGTTTCTTTCTGGGTACACTAGCACCATCTTGTGTCAAAAAGGATAAATTCACCAAGGTCCTCCCTGATCTAAAACATGACCAGACCATGAAGGAAAAACCAGGAGTCTCCAGAACCGCGCTGCGAAAGTAACAATAGTTAGAGTGACCAAATGGCCTGCTTTCGGAAAAGTTAATTTTATCCCAAACAGGGTAAAATACAAAATGACACTAGTCCTTAGATAACTTAAGTGCAAATCAGGAATATCACCTTTATTGACAAGAGCTCAAGCACAGTTCTGAGATACAGTAATAGCTCAGCTTTATGCAGAACTTTACCTAGGTGATTTTTACTTTATTATCAAAACATCACCATGAGTTACAAGACAATATATTGATCCCATTTGACGGTCAAGGAGACAAGGCTTGTTTGTGTCAGTTGAGAAGTTAACTGTGAAGCCTCCCAAGACAGCTGTCTGAAGCCTTCTTGGGAGCTGCAGGTATTATAAAGACGAACACGCTTAAAGGCCAAAGAATGAGGATCAAAAGCCAGTCAAAGAAATGTCCCATTCACTGAAATGACTTCTAAAGAGTTGGTTTCTCAGCAAAGATATGCCTTCCAAAAAAATAAAATTAAATTTAAAAAAATACACCTTCCACACTTTTGAAATGAAAAATACCATGGCAACAGATGCCCCTGAAAGAGGCTGGACCACAGGGCAGCGCCGTGCCAAGCCCACAGGCTTGTCCATCGCTGAAGTCCTTCAGGGTCCACATCTCCTGTAACCGGACATTTCTTCCCAGGTGGCCACATCACACTGCTGGTGAAGTAATTACATCACCCTTTTCAGGCCATCTCACCTATCTCTGAGTTGTCCACAATCTGTGTCACCTCTTATACAATCTCCTATCCACAGGACATTGGAAATATTATTTTCATCCCTCTGTTTGACCAAGCCAAGAAACCTTTCTAGCAGAGAACAGTCTTATGTATAATCTTCCTACAAGGCTGGTGGCCTGGGCAGTTTTCTCACTCTGTGCTTTAGTGGGTGATACTCACCCATATCACTTGGGAGAGGACTTAGTCAATTTGTGCTATGACATTAGGAGACATTGCTAGCATCAATCTCATTGATCTCAAGTGGAAATTCAGCAAAACTATGATAAACATACTACCAAAAGATGTTTATATTTATCTTGGCTGCATTTCTAATTATTCCTCATTGGATATTTTTGGGAGGGAAGGTATAGACTTTGACGAGTTATTCTAAATTCTATCTGGAAAAGAGGACAAGCAAGAATACCTTTAAAGTATCTTTTAAAAAAGAATGGCGAGCTTTCTCTTCAGAATATTCTACAGTTATTTTAAGAATTTTTCTTGTTGATTGTTTGCCTTTTAATTTGCAGATGAGATTATTTGACATAAATTACAAGAATTGAAGAATTTCTGGCCAAAAAGCAATATTATTTTCTCCTTGTTTGCATCCAAATTAATAGATTCTTTTTAAAAGCAGTGAGTGAAAGGACAAGATATAAATCAGATATTTTTTCAGTCAAGTCCCTTTTTTTCTACTCAAGATAATATTAAAAAATCATCAGATATCACTTCTCCTTGAACTGTTTCAGAGACCTGAGTCAAACTAGAAACACAGGAGCAACCATGCCCATGTGCATGTGCACGCGCACACGCACACACACACACACACACACACACTGCATACACTGGCCTACACACACCATAATCAAATACCTAAGTCATGACCTGGTCTCCCTGTCTCCCTTGAAAAGTCAGCCTACATTATCCTCCACATGATTGACAGTAACAACAACCAATCACAGCTTTCTTTTTTTCACTAGGGGCTCCGAGAAGTAGGCTTCTGCTCTGAAAAGATATTACGAAGTAGCAAACGTTCAAATATCTTGTTGACATAATAACTAGATAAAGGAAATGAGCATCTAAACCACTTGTTCTCTTTTTCACTGTTTTACATATAAATATATACTCCGCAAGGTTTCATTGTTACGTATAGGATACATTTTCTCACCTCAAAGGCTGAGAAACCTGTTGGCATACGGTGGGAGGACTGGCCGAGGGATCCTGAGAACCATTCAGGAAAGGATGAAATCTCAAAGGATAATTTTTACATACTTGACTATTTTACCCATAGATAAAATAAGTCAATAATTAAAATATTGAAATACTATAGGAAAAAGGCTCAGACAATTCCAAGAAAAAATACAAATAGCTGCTAAAGCCACTAGAAGCTGCTTAAAATGCATATTAAATAAACATTAAAATTAAGGACATGCAAACTACCCCAGAAATGAGATACTATTTTCTCTCTATCATGATTGAAAGTATTAAAAACATAAAGGCATTACAAAAATTCCCTATTGTCCAGTAGTGCTTATATCTTATAGCTTGCTAACATCCGCCACTGGGAAGACACTTAGATAATATACATCAAACATCTTTAAATTTTTATATCTTGTGACCTAGTAGTTTCAAGTCTATACAACAACCCTAAGGAAATCATCAGAAATGCAGGCAAATTTATGGGCAAATATGTTTATTATAGCATTACTTATTATCATAATAAACGTAAATAATAAAAATGTCCAGGGGGGCTGGGGATTTAGCTCAGTGATTAGAGTGCTTGCCTTGCAAGCACAAGGCCCTGAGTTCGATCCCCGGCACCACAAAAAAAAAAAAAAAAAAAAAAAAAAGTCCAGTGCCAGAGGTCTGCTTTAATAAATTAGAGGCCATATGTACACGCATATTGAGGACTGTTATGCAGTCATTAAAAATTACATTTCCAGGAATTTTGAAGACATGAAGGAAGTGCTTACAATATACTAAGTGAAAGAAGCAGAATATAAACCTATTTATGTAGCACAAGCTCATCATTTTTAAGTGTATTCAGAAATAAAAAAGTATTAAACCATTAAAAATGGTTAAGATTGCAAGTGATTTTTATTTTCTTCTTTCTAATAGTTCTCTGTTTTTCCAAGCTTTCCATAATGAGCATATATTACTCTAATAATTACAGAAATATTAACTTAAAATACATTCCTACTATGATATTCAAGGACCTGGAAGAATTCTGTTCCAGCTATTCTTTTATAGTCCAGTTGTTTCATAAACACATCAAACATTTATTTCCATACCTTTGTTTTTCTTAATGTTTTAACTACTAGGAAACTCTTGAAAGTCAGTTTTGCTAGGTGGCATTCTCTGAAGCCCCAAGGAATAACTGGTTGTTTCTTCATCTTAATTTTAAAGCCATTTGACACTTAGTTGTAGAATGTCCCTTACAATGTTCATTGTAATTGTTCACTTACCTGCCTAGCTGTTCTATTGGACTTCGGGCTTTTCTATTTGGTCCTGGGTTTTAGAAACTTAGATTTCTAATACTTGTTACTGTTCCTGGTGCCCCATAAATGTTAAATATATGCATAAATAAGTGATAAATGCATGGAAAGGAGGATGGGTGGATGGATAGATACCAATAAATTTTCAAACAGTGATGGCCTCCAGAAACCAAGTCATCTTCAATTTGTTCATGTATTTGGATACGTACACAATACAGATGACACATGAGGAGCACTACACTGAATGTTACAAAGAGAAGTTGAACTATAATTAGCTTTTAATAGAATTGAAATTTTTCTAGTTGAAACAACAAATCTGTTATCCCACTTTACAGTAAATGGCTTTCTACAAAGGATACCCACATGCTTTTTTATTATTAAAAACTATTCCAATAAAAGATATGCTGAAAAATTATTGCAATTTCTACTAATTAAAAACTAATTAAGTCATTTGCTGAATAATACATGTATTCTCCTTGCATTATCTATGAGCATGCTCTTCACTTACAAATATTTGTCTCCATTTCATTAAAGTAATTAAACTGCTCCAAGTATGGTTATTTTTACAAGCATTTTATAGCCAACTCTCAATTTTCCATACCAATGGAGAAGCATAATTGAAATATTTAAAACTGAATAACAGATAATAGAGAACCTCCCTGCAGTTCGTCTCCTCCTCCAGTTTAACAAACAACAAAAGCAACTGACTTGAATTTTAGCTCTGCACCCTTCCCTCACTCCTACTCCGTAGCCTGTTCAGAAAATAATTACATGTAAATAGCACAACCGTATTCATGCACACACAGCCCCCCTTCCTAGCGCCACCTCTCAACACTCTCATTTTCCTATGTGTTCGGGCAAGGTGGAGGATGTGTAAGCCTACGTTATCAGGGAAGAGGGCTCATCCTCGAATTAATGACAAAATTAATTGCACTCTGTCTCTCCTACCACATCACCCGTGCTTTGTCCCTGGCAATTATGACAATTTCTTAAGTTCCTAGAAAAAGAAATGCTACATAAAGCAGAAATTCCTTATGCTAAGAATTATAATGGCGACTCTGAGTGACGGTGTCAGCACACATGTGGTGGTGCCTGTCTGCAGCTCTGTTTGCTAATTTAAAGTGAGGGGTTAGGTGGGGGATACAGATTCCTGCACAGAATGGGAGGGAGCATAATTAGCAAGGAGCAGAGAGTAAAGGTAAGTTGGATGCGCCTCATTACCTATATTGAGCAATGTGACAAGAAGGCATATATGGAAACAGACTGACAACCCGTGTTCCATAATGTGCACTTTGTTGGGGATAAACACAATAGAGCTGTTCTTGCTCCCTCCTGCCAGTTTTGGCCCTGAATATGAAGGGCAACTGTGATGCTGCCTCAGAGAAGACAGAGATGGTGTTTGAGATAGTTAACTGGTCGTGTCAATTTGAGTAAGAAACATCCAACTAAATTGGATCAGCATAGTTCTGGGTGGGGAAGACCCGCCCAGGGAGGAGTGTCTCCAAAATGGTATAAAAGGGAAACGAAGAAGGAAAGATTGCTTCTTTCTTCAGAGGAGCTCCAGTCTTCGCCTTTACCTTGTTATCAGGTAGGTTCCGATATTCCTGGGTTCTTCCCCTCCTGGAGCAAAGAATTGAATGAGGAGGACTAAAAGTAGTTCTAAAGTTATATTTAAAATTATAGAGAAAAGAAGAAAAGGAAAGTTGAGCATAACAACAGAAACAGCAAAATGTGTAAAAGGCACAATAGGGGTTACCACAAAAAGGCATAATAGCCTTGGGGCTGGGGATGCAGTTACCGTCTTCCATGGGAGAGAGCAGGGAGAGCTCCTTCCCTAGCGGCTCCGTAGGAAAAAAAGGGCAAGCTGGTGCCGCCATTCATATTTATCTGGATTCTGTTCTTGTGAGAGTTTTCGGATCCTGTGAGATGAGGGGCAATTGGAATTTCGTGCCCCAGGAGGACATCAGGTCAAGGCCATTCCCCCAAGGTCCTGTTCATCCTTCCAGCCAGCTCAAGCCATACCCTATTCCTACATCAACCTTGGACATAATCTGTCGGCTTCCAGCACTGACCCTTCAGCCTTCCGGCGAGACTCTTCCGCCCCCTGATCCAGACTCACACGGACACTACAGTGGGCTCCAGGCCTTCGACTGCATCCTTCAGGTCTCCAAAGCATAGAAGACCTTTTGTACTCTTCCACATCTGACTCTGTGGGCAGCCATTGTAAGCCAATCTTATAAATTCTTACATATTTGTATATCTTGATTCAATTTGTTTCTCTAGCGAGCACTGACTGATACAGATTCACAACACCAGTATACACATGTAATACATCTGTACCTACCACGTGTTAAGCTCTTCAAGTCCTAAGGGACAGTATTTGATCCCTGAGGTTAAAGACACAAAAGAAGTTGTGTGGGAAGAGACAGGAGGAGATCTCTTTTATTGTTGTTTTGTTTTGCTTTCAATACATGCCTCGGAGGCGGTTCCCAAAAAAAAAAAAAAAACGTGCTCAGAAAGCTTGAAACAGAATTTCATTCAGACCCCATGTGTTACAGGCCTCTCCTTTATTCCAGACTTTCCCCTGCTTTAAATTTTATTAGATTTTAATCGGAGCCCATCTGATGAAATGTTCTGAACCTAGATTAGAATGTGGCATGTACAACAGCTGAATGAGAGGGAGGACAGTGCAATCACATAATGGAATATAAAATAGATTTTAAAAGCAGTAAAACTGCAGTGGGCAGAGGGGTCTCCTCAGAGACAGAAGAAGCAGGAACATTCAGGGACTCACTCATCACCCAGAGAAAAAGAAAGTGAGCATGTCCCTCTCCAGAACAGCCACTCACCTTGGACTGGGACCCTTCCCTTTCCCAAGGACATGCCCACGCCACCCACAGCAGGACCAAAAGGAGCGGCAGAGCCAGGGCTGTTTCACACAAATCAGTCTGAGCAAGATTATAACAAAGAGCAACCAGAGTTCCTAAGGACCCAAGGCAGACCCTTGATTCCCCCGAAATTCACGGACAGACAATGGCGGACAGTCTGGCAGCACCATCCAGAGCAGGGCGTCTCAAATTTATCATACAACACAACCCAGAGGATCATCTTTAAAAAGCAGATTCTGATTTAGAGGGCTGGGGTGGCCCAAGAATCTACATTTCTAGCAAGATCCCAAGTGATGCCCGATGTTGTGAGTAGAAGAATGGAAAGCAATGTTTTCATCACATGCATCAGCTCCACTTGGTACCTGCTTAAAACTCAGCTGCCCACGAAGATTTGCTTCTCTAGGAACAGCACCTAGGAATCTGCAGTTTCTCAAACTCCCCTCTTGATTTTTATGCCAACTCTTCCCCATGCTAGATAAATTCTTGAGAATTTGTACCAGGCGGTTCCCCACATACTTGATAAGACGGGAACATATTCATCCATTTCCTTCTCCAATTTCCACCATCCTAGTCCCACCCACCAGTCTCTTGTACCTGGATCAGACCTTCAGAAGCACCCTACTCCATTCAGAATCAAATCTTCACTGAAGACACAAAGGCCCTACATGCTCATATCCCTCCATCTCTCTGGAACATCATCATTCCCTGTGCTGCAAGTACTACAGATTTTCTTTGTGGCTCTTAAATATTATTGGTATCAGCATTCACAATAGCTCAGAAATGAAACTAGCCTAGGTGTCAATCGATAGATGAATGGATAATGAAATGAATGGACCACTTCATTCCATTAACAATGGAGTATTATTCAGCCATTTAAAAAGAATGAATTCTTGTCATTTATAGCAATATGGATAGGACTGAAAAACATTATATTAACCACAGTAAGTCAGTTACAGGAAGACAAATACTACACGCTCTCACTTAAATGTGGAAGCTTTGAAAAGTTAACCTCAGAGAAGTAGAGTGGAAAAGGATGGTTACTAGAGGTTGGTGAAAATGGGGGAAGGCAATGGAAAAAGGGTAATTAATGCATACAGGGGTGTAGTTGGTTAGGAAAATAACTTCTAATGTTCTATACCATTGAAGAGTACTAAGTAACTATTGCTGACAATAATTAATTGCATATTTTAAAAAGTAAGACTTTTAATGTTTCCAACACAAAGAAACAAAAATTAATTGAAGTGATGGATATGTCAGTTACCCTGATTTGACTATTACACATTGTACCAATGTATTGAAATATCGTACTGTACTCCATAAATATGTAGTTATTAGGGTAAATTGAAAATACATGCTTAAAAAGTAGTTTTCAATTATAATGGGATACAACCACATATACATTCACCCCAAAAGCCAAGATCTCAAGAAATTTTCTTCCACAAATGCAGACATACAAAAAAGGATATCTCTTCATTTTCAGAGTTTCAATGTTTTTACATATACACACAATGATTACACACTAGACTACATTTTGATAACATGCAAAGTCAAATTTGTGTCAAATTTGCCAAAAAAAAATAGTAATAACACGAAGTAGACATCCCTCAAACTTTTTTACATAACATATAGCTCTAATATTGAAAACGATCCAAAGATGAGGTACATAGCACAGTGAATTGTAAAAAATAATGCTGCAATTTAGAATGGGGGATTTAAAAAGACTAAAGAGAAAATTCGACATGAAAAACTGTATTATAGGAATAGATTATGGGCAATTGCACTGAGGTAGCCCATAAAAGCTGGCCAATTTTCATGATCATTTCCTATATTTTGAAGTCTTGTATTGTGATGAATAGCTGGATTTTTTTCTTCTAGGGCTCGGCTCTCTTCAAAGAATATGTTCACATTTATTTTCTACATGGTGCAGCTCTTTTTGAAATTCTTCTGTGACTTGATATACACCAACATAAGCATTTTCTATTAAGTTTTCCCATCTTCTGTTTTGGGTATACAGAAATCCATTCCACATGCACTCATATACAGACCACAAATTTGGCAGAAACAATACTGGGGATCAAACAGCAATACCTTACTGTGTCTTCTTATCCTACTGTGCACGTAATTATTTTCAAACCAGTCAGTAACTTTGCTGGCGTCTTCAGGCAAATGCAGCTTTAATTCATTAAAATCGCCTGAAATTTCATCAGCTGGAAGGAATGCCAATGCAGACCAACGATGAGTTTTTAAATTGAAGTTCTCATCACTGCCAGTCTGCATGACCAATCCACTCATCTGAATTTTTCACCAAACGCTTTGGAATGAGTGGAAGAAAACAAACTTTATTGGTAACTACCTTGAAATTCACTTTTAGACGCCTTGATCACACCTAACTCCGAATCTGTCATTATGGTTTAGGGATTCAACTGAAACCCATTTTCACAAATGGACTTCATGCCCAGCCCACCTACCCCAAATAATGTGTCACTGGGTTTTTGGATATTTGTTCTGCTTAACATGATGAAAGTGTCTTGTGTAGAACTAAAACTGCACTAATCCCTTGCGCACTGATCCCTTTCTACACCCTTCTATAGCCTCTGCCATTATGATTTCCAGGATTTCAGCTTTTCATCTTTTGGAGTTTTAGACTTCAGGGGTTTTGACCTTATGAGATTGCAACATTCAGGATTCATAATTCATAGTTACATATTTCAGGATTATGATGGGCTCTGTAAAAGAAGTAGATATTCTAATGTAACCTGAAGATAGATACTTGGAAAAAATCCTAAACCGCATTCAATGGCACCATGTTCTGATCATGTGGCTGAAGATGCTGAGCCGCCCTGAGGGAGGAAGGGGCTCACTCAAGTGCCACAGCTGCTGGAGGCCATCAGAACCACCCCTGTTCTCCCACACTCAATTCCTTGAGATCCTTACTTCAGTGAGTCCTCTGTGAGAAAAAAAGGAAAAAAATCCAGAGACTAACATGTTCGAAAATGCTGCGAGCAATATTCCCTGCAGAGAGTTTCAGTGGTGGACAAAAAGGCCTCCACTGAAGAAAAATGTTCAGCCCAGCACATCTCAAACAGAATTGACCATGGAGCCCCCATTGCCTCATGGAGTTTTCTAATTCCTATTAGCACCCTCAGACCACATATATGAAGCATGAGACGCAGAAGACAGAGGGAGAAATGAATCTCAGTTTAAAGGTTATGTCTGAATTTTGTATTTTCTCCTAGAAGTCCTGGTGTCTTTGCCACGCGGATACATACTCTGAATTTTTAACTCACTTGCTGTGCCCGTATTGAAAGCACCCGGTGATAACCAAGGGAACAGATCTAGGAAGTCCCACTGGGCTGGTCCTCACTTGAGATATTTTGCAAGCTCAGGCCATAACTTCCCAGGCCAGGTTCCTGGTAATCTGCACTATGAAGTCTGGCCCTGCCAATTTCCTTCTCTGTTGTAAGATGACAGCACGCACAGAATGGTTTCCTGCTGCTGGAAGAAGAATCCCTGTGTGGCCAATAGGAAGTGAACCCCAATGCAGAGCCCAGGGGTGGTCAAATGCGGGGATAACCAGACAAGGCTGCCCCCAGGAAGAAAGGGAAGGAGGGTGGGGCCAGTGTAGGCGAGTCTTTTACCGAGAACCATGGAGAGTTACAGGCTTTGAGGGGGATTTCAGAAGCCTGGGGAAGAAGGTCTCTCAGAAATGTGGAGTTCTGAGAAGGAGGATTCCTAGAAGAGGTTCCCCTGATGGGGAAGGGCAAGAACAAGACATTGGGAGCTTGACTGAACTGTGTTCTCCAGCTCCAAGGCAGGAAAGTAGCAGTAAAGGAGCTAATACTCTGGAATTCATATAGACAAGAGTCCAGACCTTCTTGTGTTTTAGATTCATGACTTCAAGTAAATCACTTGTTTCCCCTGAGCCTTGGTTTCTGCATATATCAAAAAAAAAAGAAGGTGCAATAATTTCTGCCTCTCAGATTTACTGGGTGACTGAAATCAGATAATGAGTGTAAAAACATTGACAAGATAATAGAAGTGCAACCAAATACAGAGATGACTGCAATAATTATTACAGATGTTTATTGAGAATTTACAATGTGCCAGGCACTGGGTTAAGTATTGCAGTAGACATTAGGTTGTTTAGGCCTTCTAGGCATCCTCTGAAGTAGATGCTATCTGTGTCCTAATTTTACAGGGAAGAAACTGAAGCCCAGGAAAGCTACATTGTTTGCCTAGAGGCACACAGATAGAAAGCAATGCAGCTAGGATCTGAATGAAACGGTCCCATACAGAAAAGATTTCCTGTTCTACAAACACTGATGTAG
>PVJO010005435.1:0-98631 GCA_004026905.1 Hystrix cristata | reverse complement strand
AAAAAAAAAAATAAAGTACATGCCCTTAACTCACATTTGTTTGTGCAGTTGTGTGAGAAGATGAATGCGGAGCACAGACATCTTTCTCTCACATACAGAAGCAAGATGGCTTTCTAATGGTAGATCACTGGCCAGAATTTTTGAGTTATGAGAGCCACTCTAGAGATTTCTTGTAGAAAAATAATCGCCACTGATAGAACATTTCAGTGACACAGAATGGGTCACAGAACTTGCTTACTTGTGTGACATATTCAGCCTGCTCCACAAACTCAGTCTGTCACTTCAAGGGGGAATGACAACTGTGTCTAAGTCGACAGATGAAGTGGATGCCTTCAAAGCCAAACTGAATACTTGGGGAGACGAGTGAACATTAAGGTTTTTGACATATTTCAGATATTAGCAGAGATTTCTAAAGAGACTGAGCCAGAGCTTTCTTTCTCTCTGCTGGTTCTTATCACCTATGTCAGCGTTCAGAGTTTGAGCATTATTTCCCAACCACGAAAGACTCCAAAACTGGGAAGGAATGGGTCTGGGACCCATTTGTGAATAAGCCAACTAAGTCTACTCTTTGTGCTGGAAGAGGCTCAACTGCTTGAGATTACAAATGGCAGTGGCCTTAAAAAGTATGTTTTGAGACAACTTCAAATCTCCGTATGTTCCAGATTAGAGTGACGGCAGAATATTCTGAGGCTCCAATAAAAGCACTGAAAAGTCTGCTTCCCTTTCTGACATTCTCTCTGGGAAGCAGTGTTTTCAGCAGTGACAGCAACCAAAATAAGATTGTGGAGTAGACTGGACATAAGCAACACACTTCAAGTGTCACTATCTCCCACCACCTCTAGATGAGACTGTCTACTTGCAGGAAAACAATCTCAGGGTTCCTATTGATTCTTCATGGTGAGTTGCATAATTATTCCATTATATATTGCAATATAATAATAGAAATAAAGTGCACAATATAAATATAATGTTATGAATCATCCCCATACCATCCCCCCACAACCTGGTAAAGAAAAAAATGTCCTCCGTGAAACTGGTCCCTCCATAAAGGTTGGGGACCATTGCTCTATATCACACAGTATTAATTGGCCAAAAATAGGATTCCTTGTGTGGGAAAGAATCTCCAGGGAAAAGGTCTGTATTGTAATTGTATTATACTTACTTGTGTTCTACTATCACCACCACACATAATCACACACAATCACCTGCCCATACCTTATTTGAAGGAACAGATAAAATCCATTTCCAGTATCTAACATTAGTACCTGGAACATAGAGGAACTCAATTATTTTTTAATAGGTAGGTATAAGTAGGAAGTAGTGATTTGGATAATAGCAGACAGTTCAATGGAGAAAAGAGCTAGAAATGGAAGCAACAGGAAAAAACACAATACTAAAGATTTGTGAAAAAAGAAGGATAAAATGCTTTTTTTGACTTTAGAAATCCCTTATAATTGAACTGTATCTTACTAGATACTCTTGAAAGTGTGTTACTTATGGTGAGTGGAAAGTGTAGGAAAGGAAGGAGTGCTTAGTAGTAAGCCTGGCCCTACCTAAAACAATCATCAGTGACCTCAAAAGGCAGCTCATTATTCAGTGTAAATTATAGACATACAATTCCTTACCATTTATTTTCTTTAAGAGTTTTGTATTTTTAGCTATTTAGATCACAAATCCATTTTTTCTTTTGATGTCTGTACACAGTGTGAGATAGGGTTCCATTTTCAGTCTTTTTCAGATGCATATCCAGTTATCCCAGCACTATTTCCTAGACTTTATTCCCACAACTGAATTGACTTGGCATCCTTGCTGAAATCAATTGGCTATAGAAATATGAGTTTACTTCTGGACTCTCAGCTGATTACATTTATTTCTATATCTATCTATATTGTAGTATCACCTCCATGTTGATTACTGTAGCATGGTAGTAAGTTTTGAAATTGAAATTTGATATACTCTGCAATTCCTTGTACCTTTGAGAATCGCTTTTTTTTTTTTTATGCTAGGGATTGAACTCAGGGCCTTGGGCTTGCTAGGCAATCACCATTTTTTTATACAAAAACAAAACTCCTAGGATTTATATTGAGATTTCCTTAATTCCATAGAACAATTTTGAAAGATTTAAAATCTTTACAAGTTTTGGCTTTGCATCCATAGATTACAAGTTTTGTAATATTCTGGCAAGATTTCTAATATTATTGCAATTATTTAATTCCAGCCATCAGTTTATTTACATCATCTTTATTTTTTATTTAAATAGTTTAGTAGTTATTAGTTTAGGGGCATTGAAAATATGTTTTTAGCTTTATTCCATCTTTTAATACTATTATAAATGTTAAAAAATAAAAATTTAAAAGTACTGTTATAAATATTATTTCTTGAATTATAGTGTCATTGTTTGGTTATTGCTGATATAGAGGAATACAAATCAGTTCATATATGTATACTGAATTCTCTAAATTAATTTTAATGACTTAGGTGTAGTTGATTTTTATTTCAGTGAATATATTTGAAGCAGCTACTAGTACACTTACTTCTTTTCCAGTCCTTATACACTTATTCCCTGTTCTTGCTTGATTGCTTTGTCAGAACATAGTTCAAACTACTGTAAATCAAAGTGGTAAAAACAAATCTCCAGTTTTATTACATTTTCCGAATGAACATTATATTTTATTGTTACTTGTGTTGTTTACTATAGAAATCCTTTATCAGATTAAGGAAGTTCCTTTCTCCTCATCTTTGATTTTTTTAAGTGATGAATAAATGTTCAGTTTTATTAGATGCTTTAAACTGCTTGTATTGATGGGCAAATGATTTTTCTACTTTGTTCTATTGAAATATGTATTTATTAAATTATATACACTGGATTTGTAACGCAAATAATTACAAACCAATAAATTGTATCCACTCCACCACCATTATCACTGCCTCCCCACTCCTAGAAAAAAGACATTTACAAAGAAACTATGTTCCACTGTACTAACAGAAATCGCTTTCATAAACTAAGCATCCAAGTAATCATCCCAAACCCATCATCACTATTCCATAGAATTACTGTTTTTGATGGTCCACAAAAATCATGACAGAAAGAGTAGCCAGGATTCATGCAAAGGTAGTATGAGAAGAAGACAAAAATTTTAAAAGATTAAAAACAAAACATGTGAAACTGGGTGTGGTGCCACACACTTGTAATCTCAGTACTCTGGGAGGCTGAGTCAGGAGGATCAAGATGAGGCCAGCCAGAACTACATAGTCAGTCCCTATTTAAAAAAAAAAAAACATACACACACACACACACACACACACACACACACACTCCTAAGAAAGCTAACAAGAGCGATCTCAGCCAGATATTCAAGGTCAATATCAACAGAGATAATTCACATTTATATACATATGATAAAAAAATACTGTAATATTCTGCTTCAAAATCCATAATACTAGTCCGAGCATGAAAAAATAAATCGGATCCCAACTGAACAGCTTCCAATTTGTATTCTACAAAATATATGACTAATACTTCCCGCTGTTATTAATGTCATTAAAAATAGGGAAATCTCAGAAATTATCACAGCCAAGAAGAATCTAAAGAGACATGGACTCTACTAAATGTAATATTGTAATATTGTAACCTAGATCAGAACATGGAAAAGTGAAATGACATTACTTTTTAAAATTAAGGAGTATAAATAAATTGGTTAATAAAAATGTATTAATATTTGTTCATTCATGACAATATATGCCATACTAAAGTATGTTGTTAATAATAGGAGGAATTAGATGAACGTATAGAACTCCCTGTGCTCTCTTCATTTTCTGTAAATATACAGTTGTTCTAAAAAATTTTAAGAGAATGAGTTATAATGTTCTTATAACAGGAATTCTGTCTTTTATTCTTGACCTTTATTCTCAAGAAGGTTCAGTGTCACCTAATGATCTGTTTTACCTTCTTTAGATAATAGTGTGTCCTCTTTTGCCAGAGTATTTGTACTTTAAAGCTTTCTTCCAGTTATCAATTTAATATTTCACATATGTGAAAGGATTTGGAGTTTATGTTTCATGTCATGCAATAATTATTAGGCATATCAATACATATATTAAAATTCATAGGTTTATTACCATGCATCATGTTAATGAGGGTCAGCCTTCAAAATTCATTACTGTTCAGTGGTGTTTTGTAGCAGGATAATTATGTCTTACACTCTGAACACTTTGTCTTGATGTAGCCTAATATTTCATTTTTCCTATATTTCTTCTTACTTGTTATTTTCTTAGTCTTTGTTCATTGTGTCACCATTGTGCAGTAATAGCCTTCTCTTTCTCTCCTCTCCCTCCTCAGATACTGAGAAGAGTATTTATTCTTTGGAAGACCATATGATTGGAAAATCTTTGATTACTATGAGTATCCTGGGCTTTGTTTTCCTTCTCTTCATTTTTCTCTGGGAAAATGTTGTGTGGAGATTGAGAGGATTCATCCACCAAAACATTTACTTTGGTATCTATAAGAAATACAAGAAAGTGAGTATTTAAGCATGGAACAACTTAAGAAAAACTCTAAAAGCACTGAAAATTAGGCCCATAAAATCTGTATCTATATGTGACCACCTCACTTATTGGATAAAAGAAAACTGTGTCTATAGGAATGTGTTTTCTTAAATAAGCTTTACTGAGATATAATTATAATAAATGTCATTCAATTTGCTGATCATTTCATAAGACTGAAGTTTATCTTCACGAATTTTCTCTACTACTGAGTACTTTCTCATTCATTGATGGGTTTTGGTCTTTATTTTTGGGGGGTGGTGCTTGGAATCCAACTCAGGGCCTTGCAGTTGCTAGGCAAGTGCTCTACCACTTGAGGTAAAAGCCCAGCCCCTTGGTCTTTATTTTTATAATTGTCTTCCTTCTACTTACTTTTGGTATATATTCCTCCTTCTTAATTTTTAATGAGAAGTTTTAAACTATGGGTTTAAAACTCTCTTTGTTTCTAATATATGCCTCTAAAACTAAATATTCCTTGTAAGAACTGCTCTAACTATGCCCTGAAAGTTTGATTCATTATTATTTATCTTTTAGTTGACAGATAAAAACTGTATGTATTTATAGTGTACAACATGACATTTTGATATATATATGGTAAAATGTTTGGATCGAGTTTATTTACATGCCCATTACTTCACATACTTACCTTTTTTTGTGTGAGAACATTTCAAATCTCCGTTAAGAATATACTTTCTTTTTTTTAAGTTTATTTTAACTGACAAATAATAATTTTTATCATTATATAGTACAATGTGATATTTTGATATGTGTTTACCTTATAGAATGATGAAATCAAGCTAAAACATTTTAAATCTAGTATTTTAGTGACTTTGAAATAAGTAATGCATCATTATTTTTTATAATCACTATTCCATGCAATAAACACTAAAGTTCATTCCTGCTATCTAGCTGAAACTTTGTACCCTTTGATCAGCATCTCTACTTTCTGCATCAACCCTTCAACACATCTGATAACCACCATTCTAATTCTAGTTCTATGAGCTTGACCTTTTCACATTCCCACATATAACTGGGATTATGTGGTATTTGTCTTTTTATGCCTGGTTTATTTTATTTAATATAATGTCCTCCAGATTTATGCATGTTCTTTTAAATAACAGAATTTTTCCTTTTGAAGGGCTGAATAATATTCCATTGTGTATATGTACCACATTTTCTTTTCTTTTCTTTTCTTTTAAATTAAGAGAAGACAATTTATTTAGAGGACAGTTTATTCAAAAGTGGTGAAAAGGGGGAAAAGGAGATGATAGATAGCTACTTGAGGAGTAGGGAGCATTCGAAAGCGAAATACTCATGGGCCCTTCGTTCTAGCCCCTTTTTATTGAGGTTTTCTCTTTGGGACAGCCCTTTGGAATTTGGTTGACTCTGCCTCAATTTCTCATAGCTATGTGACTTTTCTTTGAAAGTGCAGGTGGGTGGCTTAGGGCCAGGTAATGCAGAGATGTAAGAATCTAAATGGGGAGTTTGTGTTCTTTATGTTAATCAGATTACCTGGGGACCTGCCCGGAACCAGTCTCTTTGCCTGTGTCTCTCTGACTGCTGGAATCTGGCTGCCTTTATGTTTCTAACTATTTGATTATAGCTGTCTGGCTTTCTGAGTCTAATGAGGCCTTCACCCTATCTTTCCCCTACCTATGAGGACCCCTGTCCCTACATTCCCCGCTCTGAGAAAAACATCCAACTTCTGTTGGGGAACTGGGAGAAGACCGATCTGGCTTCTTCAAGCCGAATGGGGTCGTAGTTGGGGAACAGTGGATAGTTATCTTCAGCAGGAAGTTTTTTTTCTAATGGGCCTTGGCAGAAGATGTCTGGCAGCTTTATAGTGGGTTTCATCTCTGTGACCACGTGGGGTTTGGCAGCCTCTAGGCAAAGAAAAAAGAAAGTTTTACCAAAGGATTAAAGACATGTATGACTAAAGCATGAGCAACAGGATGGAAAGGTAGACTGGGTGAGGAGCCACATTAGATATGGTCTAATAACAGTTGTAACTAGCTGGTCCTTAGGATTTTTAGCAGGTGTCAGTGATTGGAGAATTTCTCTGTATGGCTGGCTTAAACTATTTATTTTTCTAGCTATGTCCTCTTATTGTTGGATGTTCAAGACCAAGTTAAATTGAGACCCTTGTCAATCATAGTAATTTATCTCCTAATATGTCAGGGTCAGTCAAGTCTCCTCAGGCATTCTTTTTGGGGCTGTGATCAGAGCCTCTTAGCTCTTAATTCATCCTCTGCCAAATGTGTCATCTGCCAGGATGGGTCACGGTCTGTGCTAGACCAACGACATGGTGCTCCTTGAAGACATGGGAACAGTTTTCCCTTCAGTGACCCTCCTTCTACAGGATGCACACTGGCTGACTCTTGTTTGACCTCAGGGTTCTAACAATCTCCTTGCTCAAGAGGCTGTCTGACTTACCAAGGTTGTCTTGTAGTAAGGCTCCCTTATGTCCTGGGTCCTTATTGACCTTGGAGAGCCACAGCCAAAATATTGGCTGTCCTCTTAGCCCAGTTACCTTTTAGTTTTGGTCCCCCAAACCTTAGCTGTTGAATACCCGCAAGAGAAGATAAGTTACATTTGGTGGTATGGTGGGAGCAGTTAATTTTATAACTTTGTCTAGATATCTTAGTCTATCATATAGCTTTAAATCTAAGTAAAGAGCCAGTTAAGCATGTATGGGCCAAACTGTAAGACCAGCAAAACTATTATTGATATGGTCAACAACTGTTTCTACCAGGAAGAACTGGTGATGGCCTCCCACAAAGAGGGTAAGGAAAAGGTCTAGGGAGCTTCAGAATCTGACACAGCATTAACCTGTCATCTAACATCTTGAACACCCATTGGGATTTTAGCAAAAGAATCAGTCATCTACACACAGCATGCAGTTTTTATAATCACACAAATTTTTCCTTGTGCTGTTGGTTAGGATGTCTAGGTCCTGGGTCTCTTTAAGAAGTTAGTAAAGGGGCCTGGCCAGCAGCATCTTTAAGATCTAAGAAGAGAAGCTGGCTGAGGCTGAAATCTGTATCGATAAAATATAGGGATAGAGCACAACTGGATGTAGAGGCACCATAGCCCCATTAATGAAGCACAGGGCTTGAAGCAGTCTCTATTTAGTAGGCCCCTTTGACTGATGATATAGGGGCTGACAGTCTCTCATAAAAGTCTATTTAAGTAGTAAAGTAGTCTTTAGAAAAGATAGCAATTATCTTAGAATAATTAGCTCAAAATTAGTTCTTGAAACAGGTAATAATTATAAACTTTTACAGGAAAAAAAAACTTGAGATCAATAACCATATAGCATTCTAGCATGACGATCATGATGACCTTATTTTTTGAACCATACCTAAATGTCCCATCTTAGTACAGAATAGCCCTAGTCAGTTACCATATCTAAGATATTAAATCATATATAGAAACCTATTACTTTATTTGTTACCTTTTAATAAGACACCAAAGTTATTAATGTCTAACCTTTAATTTTTAGTGTGACATTGTCTGGGCTGTTTAGTACCTAAGTATCTCTAAGTGTCATGACACATATAACACATTATATAAGCTGTGAAAGAGAAAAGAAAAAAAATTATCATTTGTATGGTGGTCTTGGGTTGGCTTGACATGTACCTCTTTTTACAAGTAGCTAGAACACAAGAGAAAGGCTGACATCTGAGTTCAGATGGAAAAAAAAACATAGCCATGAACATAGCCTTAGTTTTGCATTTTTGAAAACCTGTACACCAAGAAAGCATGAATATACTTAGAATACCATGGAATCAGCAATGACAAGTGTCGCAACTATATAGAAACCTTTGCCTCTTAATTTAGTTATATATTAAGAGCATCTTTTAATAAGAGAACCTTATTGTTCTATTTATAGAAAACTTAACCTATGTAAAACACCATAATATGATAACAACCAATGTAAACATATTCCAATAACATTTATCATTTAACCCTCAGAGGACAAACAATATAAATATTATAATATTATTTATTGGGATGTGTCTCTCATAAGGCTATGGAAATTAGTGGGAGTCCCATTAGTGAACAAAGACTGGAATAATTGTTTTCTAGCCAGCTGCTTCTTTATTCACCAAGGAGTCTTGTCCAGCAGTTTTCCCACACCTAAGGAGTCCCCGTTTAGTTAATGTCTCAGATGACTTTTGAGAACCAGATTATTAACAATACATCATTCTTTTTTTTGGCCAATGAAAGACTCTTAAATTATTGTATATAGACAACAACAGTCACTGTGTTTGTTAAAAAAAAAACAAAAAAAAAACAAAAAAAAAACCTTGCTATCACCTTGATTGACTGGCAACCTGGATTGAAGCATGTCTTTAACCTAAAAGACACTTATTTTATCTATAAGCCAGCTTAAACTGTAGACATAAATATTTTAACCTATGTAAACTGTCTTTTCCATGGAAATTTCAAAAGGCAAAAGAAGTCATTGAGCTCAAACAAAACAGCTGTAGGCCTTGTTTCTCATCACTGGCACCAAATTTGGACAGACAGACAGATAAGGACACATAAGACTATAAATCAGAGTGCACTCATATCTGGCCATGGTCTCTTATGAATCAGGTATAACTATTTATCACTTTATAACATAACCCATATCTGGAGCTCCTTTTTTCCATCTCTCTGTGTCTGCATTCTTTTGAAGGAATAAACAGAGGGGGGCCTCTCTAGCTTGTGTTCTTATCTTGTTGGGGGCCTTCAGTTGGATCCCTCCCCACTCAGACAAGGGGAAGAAACTTGTCCCAAAACAGACGACTGGTAAGGGTCAGTTTAACATTGAGATATCTACTCAGGGTGTCCCTAAGAACAAAGATCAATTGGACATATACTATTTCACTCTTTTGTTTCCCTCCTGTAAAACAGCTCCAATTGGTGTATGGTATTCTAATTTATAGCCCCCTGTATGTGCTACCTTTTCTGATCTGATGAAGGATAGCCTGGCCATGTTGTAGTAGTGTAGAAGACAAGGCCCTTCCTTTTTTAAACACTGGGAATCTAAATCTCTCCAGTATCTAAGAAGACATTCTAGGGGCCATCGTGGTGGAATGGCTGATTGTCCAATCCCCATCTAAAGGAAGAGAAAGACCAACAGGAAAGCTTACCCCACTGAAGTGCGAAAAGCCCCCCCACCCCGGTCAAACTGAGGAAGAAAGCCTGTCTGGGATTCAAACCCACGACACCTTCCTCTTGATAGGGCACACAACAAATAGGGAATTCAAGTGCATGGAAACCCCTGAATCCCTCACCAGCCGTTACCATTGTCGGAACTTAGCCACCTTACCCGTGTATGGATTTAGGCCAGCACCCCTCTGAGGTCTTTCTCCCTGTAGAATTGGAGCAGGGCCTTTACAATCCCTTTTACAATGGTAACTGTGTTACACCTCAAATGGAGCGAGCACCAGGAAGGCTCCTTTAAGAAAGCTTGAGCCAGCTCTTAATACTTAATCCATGCTTTTTTTTTTTTTTTAAATGGCTATACCCTCTGAGGGGAGGGGTGGTGTCATTGTAACCTAACAGCAAGCAAGCAGCTCACAGTTGTTCCCCAGTAGGGGGCAGGGCCAAACAAGCATTTCAAGTCTCTAGGAGGGGGCCCAGACAGGCCTGTTTTAAGTATTTTGAGTGAGCTGACACAAGAGCGACAAGTAACATTGGAAATCTTTGCCTGTGGGGAGATGTAGGGGGCAGACAGGGAGTAGTCCAGAGAAAATTTCAGCCCTGGGCCCTAGGACAAAGAAATCTCTGGGAACCTTGTTTCCTCTAGTCACCCAAGCAACTTCTCTCATACCAGCACTGGCTAGGCTTTATCTAAATTTACTCTGAAAAATTTATGACCTGGTAGTTATAATATATTTAAGGAACTCACAGATTAAACTCCGTATCTATTGTCTAGCAATCACAAATTATATTCTTAGTAAAGGCATATTCATCAATGTATTCCCCATTCCCTCCCCCACACATGAGAATCAAATCTAGGGTTGGGGAAAGAGGAGGACTGGGAAGTTGGAGTCTTCTCTAAGAGTAAGAAAGTGAGGGGAAAAAGTGAACCATTGGACTCCTTCTAGGCTTACGCCTCTAGACTTCAGCAAGTCCCATGAATGGCATCAACCACCACTTGATAAGTCACTTGTATCTGCACGGCTCGGGACATGATCTCAGCCACCCAAAAAGGGGAGTCATGGCTTTCAAGTGGACTGAGTTTATGTCCTTCGGTTCAGAAAAGGAGAAGAAAGGACAGTTTAGAAATCCTTCTTGTAAAGTCTTAAGTATTTTGGCCCGTATAAGTGCTGTTTACGGAAATAGCTCCCTCTGGTATCACCTAGAGGTCAGTTCTTTCTACCGTGTCTCAGGTTCAGTCTCCTGAGCCTGCTGGCCAGAAGACTGTGCTCAGGACAACTGGACTAGGCACATCCTCATGTGTGTCCTTCTGGATGAGCAAGATCTTAAAAGTCTCATCTGACCCAGAGACGGGGTATGTGTTCCCTACTAAAAATGACTATCTTCGGAACCCTTATAGACAGGTACACATGGTCTATAGACTTAACTAAAGAGTTTCAGTTGTAAAGGGGAGAAAGGCTACCTAAAATTTTTAGGGTTCCTCCCTCTCTAATCTCTCGCAGAAATATGCCTCCAAAAAAAAGAGAAAGCATAAAGCGACAGGGAAAGATTGGAATAAGAGACCAGCAAAGAAAGGCCGTGTCCTCAGCAATGAGGCAGCCGCTCAGGAGTCTTCACTCAGCCTGGGAAGGCAGGAGCGGGGAATCTCAAGAGCTAAGTTACCTCCTCACCAGCAGAGGATCCAACCAGAAAGGAAACTGAGGCAATGCAGGCTCGACATTCCCCTCCACGCACGTAGAGGGAGGATCAGGCCAGACTGTCCCAGTGAAACCTGTCCTCTGCTTTAAGAGAGTGGTAGCTGCTCTAAGAGCACTTAACTAGCTGGCAGAGTGACCACTGTTTATTTGCATTCCATAAGAGGCAGATAAAAACCTGAGCTATCTAAAAACACATACAATAAAAACCATTATATAGCATTTTACAAAGTCACAATTTGGTTAGTATCAAAAGACCACAACAGAGCAATCTAATATTACTTTTCAGTTGCAGTCCCAAGCTAGTGAAGCCACCAAGACGAGTTGAAGTGGAAACTGAAAACAAGTACCTTTCCTCCTTTTCTTGAAAGCTAGAGTTCCAGCCTTCCTGTAGCCCACCCTCAATGGGGGCCAGTCTAGAGGGTTGGTTCCAGCTAATCTGTGGCCAGCGACCTTGGGACTGGTTACTTAATGTTATTCATATGTCTTCTCCTGTTAAGTTCTCGGCCAGTGCACCAAAATGTTACGTCTGGAGGTGGACTGTGGGGTGCTGCCCCGCTAGAGAATGTAATTCCTGGCGATCGTAAACCCAGCTACAGTAAAGAATTAAAGAAACCGAGTTTAAATTAAGAGAAGACAATTTATTTAGAGGACAATTTATTTAAAAGTGGTGAAAAGGGGGAAAAGGAGATGATAGATAGCTACTCAATGAGTAGGGAGCATTCGAAAGCAAAATACTCCCACATTTTCTTAATCTATTCATCTGTTGAAGGATAGATTTATATGTTGATTCCATATCTTAACTGTTGTGAACTATGCCGCAGTAATATAGGAGTGCAGGTAGCTATTTGGCATACTTTCAATTCTTTTAAGTATATACCAGCAGTTCAATTATTGATTCATTATGGTATTTATATTTTTAGTTTTCTGAGGAATATCAGTACTGTTTTCCATAATGATTTTATTAATTTACGTTCCCATCAACAGTGCACATGTGTTCCCATTTCTTGATGTCACTGTCAACATTGGTTAGCTTTTGACTTCTTGCTACCTTCATCTTTTTTATAGTAGCCATTGTATTGTGTATAGAGTGATATCACACTGTGGGTTTAATTAGCATTTTCCTAGTGATTGATGATGATGAGGTTTTTTTAATATGCATGTTGGACATTTTTATTATATTGATAAATATCCATTTAGGTCATTTGCCCTTTTTTAAAAATTTTGTTTCCTCGCTTTAGTTCAGTTCCTTATATATTTTGGATATTAGGCACATCTCAGATACATGGTTTGCAGATGTTTTCTCCAAATTGTGAGCTGTCTCTTCACTATTGTTTCATTTATTATGTAGAGTGTTTTATATATAAATGTTTTATTTTATTTTTTTTTTGGTACGTGTTTGCAGTACATAATGATTGCATTCCTTGTAGGGTGTTTGTACATGCATATAAAACATCTTCCTTTTTTATCCACTTTTTTTCCCTTCCCTCCAACTCCTTCCATTGTCTTGGTCTCTTTCTCTTTTGCAAAAGGTCTATCTCCCTGTTTCCTATTATCAGCCTTTTATTTTGACCTGTAATTATTTACACTTTTGGTTTCTCATATAGGAGAAACCTGTGATATTTAAGCTTGCGTGTCTGATTTACTTCACTTAACATTATGGTCTTAAGGTGCATCCATTTTCCTACAACTGACTCGAGTTTATCTTTTTATGGCAGAGTAGTACTCCATTGTGTATTAATGCCATGTTTTCTTTATCTATTCATTTGCTGATGAACACACAGGCCGCTTGCAAGATTTAGCTATTGTGAATTGTGTCGCTGCAAACTTGGGTATACGCGTGTCAATATAGTATAAGGTTTTTAACTCTTTCAGGAAGTTACCCAGAAGGGGAATAGCTGGGTCAAATGGATTATCTAGTTTTAGTTTTTTAGGGACTCTCCATACTCATTTCTATAGGGGTTGCACTAGTTAACATTCCCACTGACAATGTAGAAGGATTCCTTTTACGATAAATGCAGTCTCTCAAGCATTTATTATTTGACTTCTTGATGATACCCATTCATTCTAGAGTCAGGTGGAATTTCTGTGTTGTTTTAATTTTGCATTTCTCTAATGGCCAGAGATGTTGAACATTTTTTTGTGTGTGTATTTATTGGTGATTTGCACTTGTTCTTTTGAGAAGTATCTATTTGCTTCACTTGCCCATTTTTGATTGGGTCTTTTAAATTTTTTTTTTTAGTTCATTGTATAGTCTACATTTTAGTCCTACATCCAAGGAATAGCTGGCAAAATTTTTCCCATTCTTTAGATTGTCTCTTCACGATATTTGTTGTTTCCGTTAATTTTATATTATCTCATTTGTTGATTCTTGGTGTTATTTCCTGTGCAGTTAGGGTTCTGTTGAGAAATTCCTTGCCTACACCTATGTCTTCAAGAGTTTTACTTATTTTATCTTCCAGAAGATTGTTTCCGTTTTAACAGATCTTTAATCCATCTTGATTTTAGATTAGTGTATGGTGAGATAGATTGACAGATCGCCAAAAGGTATACATCAGGAAAAGAAAAACTTGTATAAATATTTTAACACTAAATTTATTGATACATCATGAGATTAATACAAATTACATTTGGCCTCTTCAATTACAAGAAATGCTCAAAGTGGTAGCCACTAGCTTCCAGACTGGCAAACTGCTGCTTGAGTAACCTTGGTCATTGAGATTGCCACACATGGATTTTCAGTTTCTTCTCCAAGGGCTGGCAGTGTAGTGGGTATTCTGTGATATAAACATCCTTTGGGGGAATTGCGAATTTAGCTCAAGTGGAAAAGCACATGCCTAGCAAGTGCAAGGCCCTAAGTTCAATCCCCAGCACCCAAAAAACATCCTCTAGGACCCCTCATATGAGGATAACACCAACCGTTGAAAAAAGATCATACTAATGTTCTTTTCTTGAACTGTATATACATTTTTTGGTGCACTCTTGCATATGTATATATATTTTTTTCAGTTTTCTGCATGTGACTAGCCAGTTTTCCCAGTACCATTTGTTTGTTTGTTTATTGTTTGTTTGTTTGTTGAGATAGGGTCTCACTATGTAGTCCAGGCTGCCCTCCAACTTGCAGTGATCTTCCTGCCTCAGCGTCCAAAATGCTGGGATTACAGGCCTGCACCACCATACCTGGCACCCAGCACCATTTATTAAAGAGGCTATGTGTTTCCTCTAGCATCCTCTATTCTGTACCCTTGAGATACTTGTCTATTTTTGTGCAGTACCATTTTGTTTTTATCGCTATAGGTTGGTAATATAACTTGAAGTCCGGGTCTGTGATGCCTCTTGCTTTGCTCTTGTTGCCCAAAATGGCTTTTGCTATTCTGGGTCTCTTCCTGTTCCAAATTTTAGGATTGTTTTCTCTAGTTCTATGGGAAATGTTATTGATATTTTGAATGGAATTGCATTAAATCTGTATATAAGTTTTGAAAATGTGGCCATTTCGACAATGTTGTTTATGCCTGTCCAGGAACAGGGGATATCTTTCCATTTTCTGGTGTCTTCTTGATCTCCTTTTTCAGAGTAGTGTAGTTTCACTTTCTTGGTTAGGGTAATTCCTAAGTAATTTTTCTTTGTGCTATTGTAAAAAGTGTTGTTTTCCTAATTTCTTTCTCAGTGCATTCATTATTGATGTATAGGAATGCTATTGATTTTTGTGTGTTGATTTAGTATCCTGCTATATTACTGAATTTGATTATTAATTCTAGAAGTCTTTTGATGAAAGTTTTGGGTCTTCTGTGTAGAAGATCATGTCATCTACCAATAATGATAATTTGACTTCATCTTTTCCTGTACACATCCCTTTTATTTTTTCTTTTGCCTGATTTCTCTGAGTAATGTTTCAAGTACTACACTGAACAGGAGTGGTATTAGTGGACATCCTTGTCTTACTCCTGATTTTAGAAAGAAAGCTGTCAGCTTTTCTTCATTTAATATGATGTCAGCCATTGGTTTGTCAAAAGCAGCTTTTATCAGATTAAGATATGGTCCTTCTATATCTGTTTTTTCAAGGTTTGTATCATGCATGCATGTTGGATTTTGTCAAAGGCTTTTTTTCCACATCTATTGAGATGATCATGTGATTTTTGTTGTTCCTTCTGCTTATGTGATTATTACATTTATTCATTTGGGCATGTTGAAACACCCTTGCCTTCCTGGGATGAAGCCTACTTGGTCATGGTGCGTGATCTTTTTGATAATTTGTTGTATTCTGTTTGCCAGTATCTTGTTGATGATTTTTGCATTTATGTTCATTAAAGAGATTGGCCTATAGTTCTCTTTTTTGTTTGGATCCTTTTCTGGTTTTGGAATCAGAGTAACACTAGCTTTCAGGAATGACTTTAGGAGTACTCCTGCTCTCAATACTGATTAAATTAAATTTGGCCTTTTGCAGAATTAGCTTGAGGTCAAGAATTAAGTTTCATCATCACCCCAGGAGGACTCGTAGCTTTTTTTCCAGGTTCTCACTGGTAAACTGGCTAACCTGTTTTAATTTATATTTCTAATGGGGCTATCAATGTGATCTCTTTAGAGCATTTGTAGTTTTTAACTTCCAACTGTTTCAAATGAAGTCAATTATATTGAGGCGGGCAAAGGAATTCCTTGTTTCCCAGCCTAACTCTTGCCCCTAGGAAGAAACTTCCATGTGTTGGTCCTCTCACTTCTGCAGAAGATCTGGGAGAGTAGTACACTTCCCTGTTTCAGGAGCAAGGTGCTCAGTGAAGGACAGTAGTCTCTGATCTTCTAGGCTTGTCTGTCCCAGTGTGAAATATCTGCCCTATGAGTGATCCAGGGTTCAGGCAACAATACAGCACACTAACCCAAAGTAGAGCTACCACCACCATATTAACTTGAAAATTATCTCAGATTTCTGTTCACATGTCTTGGGCTTCATTTTTGAAGCTGTTTGATCTAATCAAGATGACTAAAGAGAATTAATATCTGTAACATTTATCTCAAAAATAGGCTATGGGGCCTATTGACTTTCATAGGAAAAGTTCACATAAGCCTTGCTGATTTTTTTTTTTAGCTCCCAACCCCGCTTACTTTGAGCAAAGGTTATTTATTACTGCAGATGAGTTACTGTGTTTTTCTAAAGTCTCTCTTCTTTCTCCAGTTAACTTCCTTCTTAAGGATCCAAGTGATAAAATCATTTCTCTGAATGCTTTACATTCTTCTAAGATTTAAGGTATACATTGTATATATCATGTACAGGTACAAATCCCCAAAAATGAATGTTATCACTATGTACATCTAAAATGTACCATTAAAATAAAGTAAATTATATAAATATAAAAAGTTTACATTGTAGCATATCGGTGCACACTCTTTCTACCATGCGAGCATATTTTCCCTCTTCTCTGGTCTCCACCTTCATTTCTGTGATGAATTATTCATTACTCAAAGCTTAGGCCAGTTATACATGAAAGCTGAGGTGATATTCAGAGAGTCTCTTGGAAATCACTCAAAATTTCTGTTTTGACATCTCTGATATTATCCCCCAGTTCAGGTTTTATGAAAGATCTCAGTCTAAAACGGATGCCTAAAGGGCATGTTTCTTGCCTTGAAAATACAGGATTTAATTTCTGAGGAATTATCTGGGAAGTCTGAAGATAAAGAGATTCAAAATGAGAGAACCAAAATTCTGGAGCAGCCTCAAGAGTTGCTGAATTCTCCATTGCTTATTAAGGAACTCACGAAGGTAAAGTCATTCAATGACCCATCATATTCCGGCTTCACACCTTCGTGAGAACATGCCACTGGTGTCAAGGGCTCTCTGTGGTTCTCTAGGATCTATGTGTATTCTTCCAATGGAGTTCTTATGAAACTATCTGAGGTGGTGGTCCATAGGTCTAAAGTAGGCCTGGGGACTTAGCTCAGTGGTTAAAGTGCTTGCCTTGGAAGCACAAGGGCCCAAGTTTGATCCCTAGCACCAAAAAAAAAAAAAAAAAAAGAACTATCTTCCATAGGTCTAAGGTACACTTTAGTGAATTGTGTTCTCTGGATTTTTTTTTTTAAGATATACTTTAAACGTCCAGTAATACTGGCTGTGAAAAATATCTCCCTCGCAGTCCAAAAGAGGGAGTGCTTCGGGTTACTTGGATTTAATGGAGCAGGAAAAACAACCACCTTCAAAATTTTGACTGGTGAGCTTAGTCCTACCTCTGGGGATGTGTTCATTGATGGCTTTAACATCACCAAAAATATCCTAAAGGTAAGATTCTGTTGCAGTATAAGATGTGAGAAGCATGGTGACTCAGGGGTGCAGGTAACTGGCAAATGGGTACGGATAATATATGGCAGCCATGGTAGATATTCATATTGACACTGTTGATACAATCAATGGATCTGGACAGCAAAATAAATTTTTGAAAAGAAAATGAAGTAATAAGAGCATAACCTATAGCGAAACTGTCTTTTGTGTCCTTTGAAACTATTGTAGTAAAAGACAAGTTCTCTCAACAGTACATCTAACATATGCCAAGTAAGGTGCTGTAATAGTATAAGGATGGGAAGACTGGAAAAAAAGGTGTGCAATTCTATTCCAACAAAAGTCCTGATCATATTGCTACAAGCACTGAAGCAAGATGGCCTTGGAGAGTGGTCACAAATCAAAGCAAGGTGATCAGCCTTTGTATCTCTGTATTAGCTAGTCATTGGCTCTATATGCCACCCAGAAAAGTAGCTAAATGTGCTGAGAATTATGAGACGGAAGTGGCCAAAGTTTTAAGTGCCAGGAAATATACAGCAAGGTAAAGCCTGAAGAGTATACATTAGATTTGGTACATAGAATTCCATTGGTAAGAGTGGCAAGAACAATTGGACTAGTGGTCAAATGGGTGGTGGTAATGAAATCCTGCATGGTGTAATTCTTCCTCCTCACTTCACATGGGGTGTTATCATTATGGAATCAGTGAGACAGGAGTCTGAATGGTGTAGGATAAACAGCAGTCTGGTGGTCAGATGTAAAGCTAGAATGTGGGTTGTATTTTGAAGAAAGATAGCTGTGATGCAAAGGGAAGTATTAAAATTAAACCAAATTTGTGAGGAGGAGACAGAAGACATTTCACATGTTGGATAACTCCAACACATTTATACTAGAAGGGGATAAATTGAAAAATAGAGGAAAGAGTATTACGTGATGAAAATAGGTGAGTGGGTCCTAGCAGGCTGTCCTCACAGTGCAGGTGATACATCAGGTCTCCCCTAAGTGTCTTTATCCACACCACTTATTAGATCTTCTTGGGAGACATAAAGGCGGCATAAAACAGTCCCAGAACCCTGACTGTGAGTAATGGAGAAAAGTGCTAAGTGAATTTGGTGCCAGGAGCAAATGCTGAATTGAGGAGCAGAGACAGAAAACCTGGCACACAAGCAAAATATGAGACTTTAGCAATGACTGATTCTGAATTCAGTAAATCTGAGAGAACTTTTTCAAGCCCTAGAAAGTCTCTGATTTTGCTGTTCTAAAACACCTCTCCCATTTTATGTGACAGATGGTGATATTCTAATTTATTCACGCCTTTAAAAATATCTTCTAACATGGTGTTTATATTGTGGAGATATGTGTGTGTGTATGTGTGTGTATAAGGTAAAATTTATCATTTTAAACATCTCTGTATGTACAATTCAGTAGCATTAAGTACATTAACACTGCTGTGTACCCATCACATCTCCAGAACTTTTTCATTTTCCCAAACTGAAAATCTATACCTATGAAGCAATAACCCCCATTTCTCCCTTCGTCTTCTCATAATCCCTTTTTTACTTTCTGTCGCTATTAATTTGACTATATGTTAGGCACCTCATATAAGTAGAATCACATATTTGTCCTTTTTGTCTGAAATATTTCACCTAGCATATTGACTTCAACTTACATCTGTGTATTGGAATTTCACTCCAGTTTAGTGCCAAATAATATTCCATTTTATGAGTATATGACATTTTGTTTGTCCACTTACCTATTGATGAATATTTGTGTTATTTTTATCTTTATTGCAAATAGTGATGCTATGAATACTGGTGTAAAAATGTGTTAGCTTTCTGTCACTATAACAAGATAAGATTATCTTATACATAAGATAATCCACTTTTGAAGAGAAAAGATTTATTTTGGGCTCATTGTTTCGGAGGTTCTAGTTTATGATCGGTGGGCCCCGTTGTTTTGGGGCCTGTAGAGTGTGTGACAGAGCAAAACCATTCATCTCATGGTCAGGACACACACACACACACACACACACACACACACACACAATAGAAAGAGGCCAGGCTTCTCCTATCCCCTTCGAAGTCATGTGCCCAGTGATCATAAGAGAACCCACCAGGTCTCATCCCCTAGAAGTTCTGCCCCTCCCAATAGAGCCATTCTGGGACAAAACCTTTAACATATGGGCCACTGAGAGACATTTAGGGTCCAAACTAGAGCGATAAATACCTCTTTGAGTATGTATTTTCAATTGTCTTGGCTACATACCTAGAAATAGCATTGCAAGATTATGTGGTAGTAATTTCATAATTGTTTTTGAAACTTTACTGTATTACATGTCAGCTGCACCACTTATATTCTCACCAACAATGTACAGAGTTCCCATTTCTTCATATCATCACCAACATTTCTCATTTTCTGTTTTTTTTTTAATAGAAGCCATCCTAATATATGTGAGGTAGTATCCTGTTGTAATTTTGACTTGCCTTCCCATAATTATTAATGATGTTTGGCCTTTTTTAAGTGCTCATTGTCATTTCTGTCTTTTTTGGAGAAATACCTATTCAAATCCCTTGCCCAATTTTAAATTAGGTTGTTTTTGTTGTTAATTTAGACTAGTTCTTTATCTAGTCCAGATATTAAGGCCTTATAATGCACATGATTTGTAAATATTTTATCACATTTTGGACTGCCTTTTCAAGTGTTCTTTGGTAGGCAAACATTTTTAATTTGATAAAGTCCAGTTTATCTGATTACTGTTGTTGTTGTTATTTTGTGATTTTGGTGTCATATCCACAATGTTTTTCCCTATGCAATTTCCAAAATTTTATAGTAAGCTTAACTCTTTGGTCCATTTTGAGCTTATTATTGTATATGGTATAAGAGAAAGGTCCAACCTTATTCTCTTGTGTGTGGGTATATATTTTTCCAAATACCACTTTTCAAAATTTTTGTCAGTATATCTTTGTAATACATAATAGTTACATTCATCTTGGAAAATTGATACTTATGCATATGGCATCTCGATCATTTTATTTCCTCCCCCTGCCCCTACTGCCCTCACTTCTCCCCACTTCCTTTGAACCCCTTCCCATCTGCACAGTACAAATTCTACATCCCTTTTCCTATCATTTCTCTTTTCAGCGGGGGCGGGGGGGGCGGTGCTGGGGAGCAAACTCAGAGCCTTGCACTTGCTAGGCAAGCACTGTACCACATGAGCTGAATCCCCAACCCCTCATTTCTCTTTTATTTTGTTCTTTATTTATATTTTGAGTTTCTTATATAAGAGAAACCATGCCACATTTAACTTTCTTTTTCTGATTTATTTCACTTATTGTTATAATCTCAAGATCCATTCATTTTCCTACAGATGACTCAAATTTATCTTTCTCTATGGCTGGGTGGTATTCATATATATATATATTCATATATATATATTCATATATATATATTCATATATATATGTGTGTATATATATATATATATATATATATATATATATATCTCACATTTTCTTTATCCAGTCATCTGTTAATGGTAATATAGGCTGCTTCCAAGATTGAACTATTAAGAGTTGTGCTGCTATAAATATGGGCATTTGATGTTTTTAATTTCGATGGGGAGGATACCCAAAAGAGGTACTGCTGAGTCAAGGGGAATTTCTATTTTTAACTTTTTGAGATTCTCTGTACTAATTTCTGTGGTAGTTGTACTAGTTTACATTCCCACTAATAATGTAGAAGAGTTGCTTTTCCCCCATGCTCATCAACAATTTATTTTTTTTCAATCCTGTATGATAGCCATTCTTACTGGGATAAGACAGAATCTCAGTGTTGTTTTGATTTGCATTTTTCTAATGGCCAAAAATGCTGAACATTTAGTCATGTGCTTATTGGCCATTTGTACTTCTTTTCTTTTGAGAATGTCTATTCATTTTAGTTGCTCATTTTTTGATTGGATCTTTTATTGGGGTGGTCTAAATTTTTTAGTTCTTCGTATAGTCTAGATATTAGTCCTCTGTCAGGGACGTGGCTGGCAAAAAGGATTTTTTCCCCCATTTTATAGGTTGTCTCATCACTCTGTTGGTTGTTTCCTTGGCTGTACAGAAGCTTTTTAATTTGATATAATCCCATTTGTTGATTCTTAGTATTATTTCTTGTGCACTTGGTTCTCTGTTCAGAAAGTTCTTGCCTAAGCTTATGTCTTCAAGAGTTTTACCAACTTTATCTTCCAGCAGATTCAGTATTTCTGTTTTTATATTTAGGTCTTTGATTCATTTTTATTTTACATTAGAACAGGGTTAGAAAAATGGGCCTAGATTCATTATTCTGAATATGCATAACGAGTTTTCCCAGCACTGTTTTAAAGAGGCTGTCCTTTCTCCAGAGTGTGTTTTTGGCCCCTTTGTCAAAAATCAGATGGCTGAAGGTGCCTGGAGTTGTTTCTATATCCTCAATTCTATTCCACTGGTGCAGGACATGCTGTTTTTGTTATTGTACATTTAGAGTATAACTTCAAATTTGAGATTACAATACTTTATGTTTTGCTCCTTTGCTCAGGATTGCTTTGAATATTCTGGGCCTCTTCTGTTTCCATATAAATTTTTTAGGATCATTTGTTCTAGTTTTGTGATGACTACTGTTGGTGTTTTAATTAGAACTTATTAAATCTCCATCATTTTTTGGTAATATGGCCATTTTGACAATATTGGTTCTATTTGTCCAGGAACAGGACGTATCTTTCCATTTTGTGACATCTTCTTAAATTTATTTTTTTCAGAGTAATTTAAGTTTCATTATAGAGATCTTTCACTTCCTTGGTTAGTTTATTTCCTAGGTATTTAATTTATTTGAAGCTACCATGAATGAGATTATTTTCCTGATTTCCTTCTCAGTGGGTTTATTGTTGGTGTACAGGAATGTTATTGATTTTTGTGTGCTGATTTTGTATCTTGCTACATTACTAAATTTGTGGGGTTTTTTGTTTGTTTGTTTGTTTTTTGTGGTGCCGGGGATCAAACTCAGGGCCTTGTGCTTGCAAGGCAAGCACTCTAATCACTAAGCTAAATCCTCAGCCCCTAAATTTGTGTTTTAGTTCTAAAAATCTTGTGGTGGAGTTTTTTGTGTCTTCTATGTAAATGATCATGTCATCTGCAAATAAGTTAGTTTGATTTCTTTCCTATTCATATTCTTTTTATTTCTTTTTCTTGCTTGATTGCTTTGGCTAAAGTTTTGGGCACTACATCGAACAGCAGTGGTGAGAGAGACCTTTGTCTTGTTCCTGATTTTAGAGGAAGTGGTTTAGGTTTTCCCCCATGATGGTGGCAGTGAGTTTGTCCTAAATGTACTTTTTTGTTTTTGGTGCTGGGGATTGAACTCAGGGTCTTGTGCTCCTACAACCTGAGCCAATTCCCCAAACCCAGATAAATGTCTTTTATCAGTTTAAGTAAGGTCCTTTTTCCCTATTTTGTCATGGTTTTTACCATGAAAAGGTACTGAATTTTGTCAAAAGGCTTTTTCTGCATCTATTGAGATGATCGTGTAACTCTTATCCTTCTGTTTATGTGATTATTACATTTATTGATTTATAATATTTTGAACTATACTTGCATTCCTGGAATTAAGCCCACTTGGTCATTATGTATGATCTTTTTAATGATGTGTTGCATCCTATTTTCGAGTATCTTGTTAAAAATTTTCTGCATCTATGGTCATTAAGGAAATTGGACTATAGTTTCTTTTTTGCCAGATCTTCGTCTGATTTTGGGATCAGGGTAATGCTAGCTTCAAGGAACAAGTTTGGCAGTGTTCCTTCCCTTTCGGTTCCATAGAAAAGTTTGGGGAGTACTAGTGCTAGCTCACTGGCAAGGGCCTTTGGCACTGGCAGCCCCACAAGTGGTTTGCGCCCTAAAGCACCTGTCCTCACACCAGGCAGTGCTGTGGGTCTGGCCACTGCAATGGAGATGTGGCAGCCTGCAGTGCCTACTCTCTGGTGCTTGTGCCCAGCCTGGACAGTAGCATGTACCCAGAAGCATCTGGGTTTGGGGAGGGCATCCATGACATCATCAAGAACCACTGCATCCTTCCCATCCACTTTAGCAGTACATGTTCAGGGTCAGGGAAACTACTGAAGCCACAGTGTTCCTCCTGGCCCCTTTATCAGCAAGCATCTAGGAGAAGGGCAGTGGCTAGAGCCATGGAGTTCCTCACTGCTCCTTCACATGTACCCAGGGTTGTTCCCTCCTCACCAGCAACCAGCACCCTGTCATGGCAGTGGGAGGTGGGTAGCCACAAGCATGTGGGCACCTGCCTTCTGTCCTGGCATTGTACAAATCCAAACAGGGCTGGCTGTGCTCTTGGTCTCAGAAAGCAAGGACCTTGGTCTCCTGGCTCTAAAGAACAAAGCCTCCCTTTTTCCTCTGTGCTGCTATACCCTTCTTCTATCACACAGGGCACTCAGTGGGCTTCAGTGCCGTGGTCATAGTCACTCTTCTGGATTAAGTTGGGTTTGCAAGGCTACAACCCCAAAGCCAGTATGGTGGAATGTCTGGGGGTCCCAGAGTACAGCTAAGAATATACAGCATTGTTTGATCCTTAGAGCAGTGTATGAATTTGGATAATAGCTCACTTTTTAAGATGGCACCTAGGTACAGGAGCCTGGATGTTTGCTTAGAGACAATGTAAGATCCTTCTGCAAAGAAAAGCTACTATGTAAATTCCAGATTGCTCACATAATTGGAATGTAAGGCTGTAAGGCCGGTGAATCTTTCTGGTAGTTTCTAGTACTCTTTCATTTTCCCTTACCCCTGTAAGGGCATGATCCCCACTCCCTGGCTGTGAAGCCAGGGTAGCATTTGTTTGGGTGCTTTGTTTCTCTTTCTGTACTATTCTCTGAAATCTCTCAGTCTTACAAGTTTCTAGTCTCTTGCTGATTTCCAGCATTCTGTCACTGTCACTCACCTCAAAATGCAGCTGTACACCTATTACCCTGATTCTTCTTTGTGAAAGAGATGGTGAGTACTAGGCACCCCTATTCAGCCATCTTCAATTCTAAATTTTATTTATTTAATGTATTTTAATCTCCATTGTATTGTTGTTTCTATTTATGCTTTCTATTTCTTTATTGGTATTTGGACTTAGTACACTTTTTCTTGACTTTTCTCACACTTTCCTTTAGTTTAGTTTTTTTTTTTCCCCCCAATGCTGGGAATTGAACCCAGGTCTTCATGCATGCTAAACAAAGACTCTACCAATGAACCCCCTTCTAGCCCCTCATTCAATTCCTTAAGCATCTAAGATGATTGTTTTTTAAAGTCTTTGTCTAGTGGACTATGATGAGTTTTATCAGGGAGAGTTTCTGTTTTTTTGTTTTGTTTTGTTTTGTTGGGCCATATTTTTAGTTGCTTTACCTAGACATTTGACTCTAATAATGTGGTAACTCTAAATATATATTCTCCCCCATTCTCAAGGATTTGCTGGTTTTCTGTTAGTTTTTTTGTTGTTGTTCATTGTTTTGAGAATTTTTGTTTGTTTTAGCCTGTCTCTGTATTTAGGATCAGCCTCAGGTATAAGCTTAGAATCATCTCAGGTCCTTTTCTGAGCCTGGCTGTACCTTTCCCTGAGTACATGCAGTTACTTTCTAATTTCACTTGTACATAAGATTTTTTATAACATCCTAGACTTTAGCATGTAAATCCCAAAAGGATAAAAAAAGAAAAATGAATGTGGGTATGGGAAGGATGCTAGATATCTCTTTAACGCTCTAAAACTCATTTTAGCCATAGGGGGATAGCTTTGTACCATGTCAAATCTAGGGTCACAAATAATCCAGAATCAATGTCAATTAATAATTATTTTGTACCTGAAAAAAATCAATATAAATTTTTAACTAATTGCTAAAGTAATACTCCATTTTAGTGTCCTATTTGTGGACACGGAGGAAAACTTTGGTTTTGGTTCAGCCTACCATGAAAGAAGGTGTGTAAATGGATGTTCAGGTTTAACAGGGAAAAGCATCCATAGTAACTATGGCCTTGAAACTCCTAATTAAGGAGCAAAGCATCTTATATCTTAATGCTCATTGAAATAGAGTGGGCTCTAGAATTTAATTTCTAACTTCTTAATTTTTCAAGGTTATTAGAACTGAATAGGGAATCTGTTATTCTAAGGTATTACAGCAGGTTAAACACTCATAATTTTATAGCCCTTAAAAAAGAAAAAAAGAAAATTCTTGGTAGGACTCTTAGAAGCATGACCTGGAGAACTCAGGTCTTCTGTCTCATCTCCGGATGTTTGTAGGACAGATGGCTTGAGTTTTTAATTAAGGCAATTCTTGTAATTAGGTGAAGTCAAAAATTGGCTATTGTCCTCAGTCTGATGCTTTGTTGGAATACATGACTGGTCGGGAAATAATGATCATGCATGCCAGAATATGGGGAGTATCTGAGCACCAGATTCCACTGTACGTGAACAAATATTTGAAATCACTGGAACTGGAGTCTCAGGCCAACAATCTTATCAGCACCTACAGGTAAGTCATTATGCTGCTGCATTTTTGTTGTTGATGGTGCTAATCTTGCAATGCTTCCCTATATGCCTGATGTGTGAAATGAAACTGCCCACAGCTCCATCTAAACCCTGATGTTATGCAGATATGTAATTGTAAGACTATCTAATGTTCTTCTGGGTTTTAGATTTCAGTAATAAGGCAAAGACTTCCGTGTCTTTGCTTTTTGTAGATGAAACTCAAAATCCTATTTGAACTATAGCCTTTGAATATTGAAAGGGTAATATCTTTAGCCTGGTGTTCCTATGCTTGTCTTTGAAGCAAAGAGGAATATAGGCCCTTTGAGTTATGGTGAGAAACCTTTGGATTATACCTGGGAAACCATGACTCTATAAGAACAGGTACATAAATATCACTGAAAATGATGCCAAAATCAGACATACAAAAGTTACTTCTCTATATCTCAAGTTAAAATGAATTGAGATGCACACATGCATGTGCACGTGCATGCGCGTGCGTGTGTGTGTGTGTGCACGTGCTTGTGTGTGTGTGTATACACTAGGGACTACTGCTTTGTTAAAATCATAGCTAATCAGCATTGTAAGTGTCCATGTTAAGAGTATAAGTGTTTGTTAGAACTCTCAGTATTTGGGATATTTATCCTAGGTCTTTCCCCTAACTGACATGTATAGCATGTATAATAACTGACATGTATAGCATCCTTTTCTTCCACTTTCTTTCCCATCTATTGACCACGAAGTGGAGGAAACAAACGTAGGCTGAATAATGCTATTGCTGTAATGGGAAAGCCCTCGGTCATCTTCCTGGATGAGCCATCAACTGGGATGGACCCGGTAGCCCGACGCTTGCTCTGGAACACAGTGACAAAGACCCGTGAAAGTGGAAAAGCTGTCATCATATCTTCTCATAGGTGTGGTTCATTAGGAGGCTTGTTTAAGAGTTGGGAATAGTTTTGGTGTCCATAAGAGGGAATTATTTGGAGCCAGGAAAATATATGGGCTCCTCATAGGAATTAGGATTCATATGGCCAAGAATCATCACTGGGTCGAAAAATTAAGAGTGAGGAGAATATAGGAATCCAGGAGATGTTGCATTCATTTGAGAACTGGGCACTCCATTATTTATCATTTTTTAAATATGTACTTCCCAACTATGAGCTTAGTGATTGGTAAATACAAGTTCTATTTGAAAATAGAGCCACAAAATCCTGATTATGACCGAATCAAACAATGTCCTCCAAAGGAGAACTATACAGTCTTACACTGTTCTGCTGTCTTGTTTTGCAAGCATGGAGGAATGTGAGGCCCTCTGTACCATGCTAGCCATCATGGTGAAGGGGAAGTTCATGTGTTTGGGCAGCCCTCAGCATCTTAAGAACAAATTTGGCAATATTTATATCCTGAAGGCCAACTTCAAGACTCCAGATAAATTAGAGGATTTTAAAAATTTCATCACAATGACATTTCCAGGTAAACTATTTTGACTTGGTTAGAGATCATCATACATACGATTCATGCCTTCACTACCAGTTGTTATGATTTAGATCTAAATGGCCCCGGAAGTCTCATGTGTTTGGAAGGTGATTGGATTGTGAGGCTGCTATAGCTGCCTTGCTGTTGGGAGACGGGCCTGGATGGAAGAGGTAGGTCACTGAGGACATGAACTTGTGCTAGTAGGGTATATAGCATGCTCCCTAGGTCCTCCCTTCACTCTGCTTCCTGGCTGCCATGACCTGAGCAGTTTTCCTCTGCCAGACTCTTCCACCAGGCCAGTTCTCCCTTGGAGCTGCTCAGCCGCACATGGACTGAAACTTCTGAAACTGTGAACCCAAATAAACCTCTCCTTTAAGCTGCGTCTGAGCAACAAAGAAAGTGACTAAGACACTAGTTTCCTGTGAATTACTAATATTTATTTCTCTTCTCTGCTGTTCCTTTGGGAATACTTGTTACTATAAACCTCTTGTGACAAATTATAATAAGTTTCACAAAAAGCAGAGGTTGTCACCAGGCTCTTGCATCACCTCCTAAAGCACTTTTATCTTTGTGCATGCTGGGCGTATAAACTATAAGGTCATATTTTTAGCATAATTCTCACTTTCACATATTACCCATGCAAAGTTTTAAGGGATTTTACCCCTCACTAAGCGTGGAACTCCGACTTTTTGCTGCCTGGCCAGGATATGGTTTTGAAATGCAAGCAAAATCCACTAAGCATTTCTTTCCTCTCAATAACCCTTCTGCTTCTGAGTGACAAATTCAGTAAACACCTCTCTATCTATATGGTGCAGTGCAAGAGACAGCAACTATTTCTTTCTGTCCCTTCCTTACCTCTCTTTCTTAAACTTAAAGCACAGGCATGAAAAGGACTTTAGTAGTTGTAGTTTTTCATCTTAGCTTTCACTTTGCTAGACTGAACAAAATATAACAGAACTTGTTGTGAGTTTGGCTAAGGAGTTAGAATCTTATCTTCTAGGCTATGGAAAATACCATGATTGATTACACAGTAGAAATGGAGATTGGAAAAATAGTAAAAATAAATGGTAGAGCAGATGTGAAGAACAAATGTGTGGGAAAATAATCACCTCCGAATTGATTATAGTGATTGTGATGTTCCTATGAAAAACATAAATGGGTATGTCACACATTCGTTGGCAAATATTACTGAGTACTCATCATATCCAAGTTTTATTTGATGTGGTACCTAAATCACCCCAAAGACAAACTGTGATGAGAGAACCTCATTTACTATGAGGTGTCCTAGCAGTTTGCTATACTTGAAATGGGGACACCAAACACTGGCTTCTCTTCAAAAATGTGGACACAAGCGTTTTAACAGGAATGTGACTTTGGGGCACATTCTCAAGTAAAAGAAACTGAAATAACCTGAACTAAGAAATGGGCAGAGGACCTGCATAGATACTTCTCAAGAGAAGACATATAAGTGGCCAACAGATACATGACAACAATGTCAACATCACTAATCATCAGAGAAATGCAAATCAAAACTACTATAACATCTCACACCATTAGAATGGCCATCGCCAAACAGATGTGATAGCAATTGTTGGTAAGGGCATAGAAAAAAGAGAATCCTTGTACACCATTGGTAGAAATATAAATTAGTATAGCCATCATGGAAAACAGTATGGAAGTTTCTCAAAAAATTAAAAATAGAACTAACATATCCTAGAAGTCTCACTCCTGAGTATATATCCAAAGGAAACGAATCAGTATGTCAAAAAAAACTGCACCTTTATGTTTAATTGCAGCATTATTCACAATGATAAACAATGGAAACAAATGTCTGTTGAGGATCGATGGATGAAAAAATGTGATATAAATACACAGTGGAGTACTACTTAGCCTTAAAAAGGAAATTCTGTCATTTGTGGCAACATGAATGAAAGTGAGGGACATTATGTTAAGTGACATAAACTAGACATAGAAAGGCAGAAACTACATAATCTTTATTATATGTGGAGTCTAAAAAAATTGAGCTTCTAGAAGTAGAAAGTAGTTGAGTGGTTATTAGAGACTGTTGAGGGGTGAGGTAGGGAAGATGATGGACAAAGGATAAAAAATTTTAGCTAGATAGAAAGAAATTCAGATCTATTCACTACATGGTGACTATGGTTAATTATAATGTATTATATTCTTGAAAAGTCCCTAAGAGAATAGATTTTAAGTGTTCTAACCACACACATACACACACACACACACACACACAAAGATAATATCTGAGGAGCTGCATGTTAGCTTCATTTAGCACTTCTACATGTAAACATATATCAAAAGCACATGTTAAACGATGAACATATAAACTTTAGTCAATTTAGATAAATAAATAAATATATAAACCAAAAGCAAAAACAAAAGAAATGGCCACAATATCAATATAAATATTGGTTATTTTCATAGTGTATGGAAGCTGGGAAGTTGTATATGAGTGAATGGGTGACTATTACTTGACCTACATAATCGGTGCTTGTTTTGAATAAGTCATTAAGCTCTGTGTTTGAAATATTTCACAATAAAAAAGCTTTACATGATCATGGAGATAACACATGCATTAAGGTTAATATTAAGGAAATCTGCCAGGCATGGTGGTACACAACTGTTATACCAGAACTCAGAAGGTTGAGGCAGGAGGATCATTGCAAATTTGAGGCCAGCCCAGGTTACATAGTGAGTTCAAGGCAAGCCTGAACTGCACAGGACCTTGTCTCAAAAAAAAGAAAAAAAGAAAAAGAAAAGGAAAGAAAGAAAGAAAGAAAGGAAATTCATATACCATTAGAGACATATGTTTTTATTAAAACGTTTTGGTTGGGTGCTGGAATCAAACTCAGGGTCTCACACTTGCTAGGCAAATGCTCTACCACTGAGCTAAACCCTCAACCCCTGTGAAAACATTTTTAATCCAAGTTGGTTCAATTTGTAATAATTTGCAAATTTGCAATAAGGATAAACAAATCTGTTCTAAATCAGGAAAAGATGCCACCCCTTTCTCTCTAATTCCATTAGCATATTTCACTTGTAAAGAGCAAGAACACACAACTTAACTTTGATGATTTATGTGTGTGACTTCTTTCACATGAAATGAGACTGCATAATCACAAGAAGAGTGTGGCAGCCTTGTCCTTCCTCTTCCCCTCCAAACACACTGCGCATGCACAAAAAGCCAAGAGGAAAATCCTCCCAGTTCCTATTCTCAGCACTACTGTTAAGAATAAAATCTTGCAATTAGAATTTTTTAGAGGCTCAGCTGAATGTGTTGGCACGTGCCCATAATTCCAGCACTCTGGGAGGTCGAGGCAGCAAGATGGCAAGTTCAAGTCCAACCTGGGCAACTGAGTGACTTAACCCGACTGTCAGGGAGGGAAGGAAGGCAGGAAGGAAGGCAGGAAGGAAGGCAGGAAGGAAGGAAAGATGGATCTGGGGTGATAGCTCAGTGTGAAGGCGCCAGGTTCAATGCCCAGTACCACAAGAAAAAAATGATTTTTTAAAGACTTGAGTTATCCTGAATGAGCGCCCCTCCTGCCCCCCAAAAAAGACTCAGGTTTTCTATATTGGGCACATGAGCTTATGATTTATTATGCTGTACCTAAAAGCCTGCCCTCAATAATTGCTATGATTTCCACATAACAAGACAATTTCATAAGAAACAAGCCTGAAAGCCATTAACCATGCCGTACATACACAAAAGAGCGGGTTATTGGGTCATATCCTCTTTTGCATAAATCCAATCTATTCATCTCTCCACTGTTTATAATATTAAGTAGATACAGCAATTTTGGTGATTTTAAGTGAAATCTGTGAGATTATTCACCTGTCCTATTTTCCTTTCTTAGGTAGTATCTTAAAGGAGGAGAATCGAGGGATCCTTAACTACTACATTCCCAGCAAGGACAATAGCTGGGGAAAGGTGATGGTAGAAACTGTGCCCTTCTAGCTTTACACATTAAGACAGCGTTAATGCTGGGAAGTATTTGGAATTCAAGCATGTGAAATGGGATCCTGGCACTGCAGGAGCAGCAGAGCCTTTATGTTACCTTTCAAACACTTCTAGAGTTTAATTGCTTTGATTTATGCTTCTAAATCCCCTTATTAATCCATGTTCATAAAAAACAATGGGAGGGTTGGGGATTTAGCTCAAGTGGTACAGTGTTATTCTAGCAAGCTCAATGCCCTGAGTTTGATCCCCAGCACCCAAAAACAAACAAACAAACAAAAAACCCATGGGATAGAGAACTGTTTCCTCTGTTTCTAAGTTTCTTCTACTTTCTCATCTTCCTCTTCCCTGCCTTTTGTCCTTTAGCATAAACTTGACAGTATCTGGGGAAGGGAAGGAGAGGTTGGGGACTAGAATGGAGATTGCAAAGGTAACTGCACACTTTTGTTGTTGTTGAAGGTGTTTGGCATTTTGGAAAAAGCCAAAGAGCAATTCAGTTTGGAAGGCTATTCTGTCAGCCAGATAACCCTGGAACAAGTTTTCCTGACCTTTGCTAACCCAGATCAGACAGCAGATGATTTTGAAGAAAAGGTGCCATGAGATTCAGTTGCAACCAAGTGACCCTTACATCTTTCTTCAGTGATATCTGGGCATTCCTGTGTTTGTATATCTTAATGTCAGTATTTTCTGTAATAAAGATTTCCCCACACCTCAAAGGAGACATTTTGTCCCCTTCTTTTCAGATTTAGGTGAGTGGCTTATGTATCTAGCAAGGGCAAACCTAAAGACATTTGTTGAAATTCCTGTTTTCTTGATAGACATACCAAAGAGCAGCGTTTATCAGGGTGAGAATGAGGACCTATTCCTGAGTATTCTGAATATTTGAACAAAAACATTCAGAAATGATGGTGCTGTAATATGGAAGAGTCTGAAGAAAAAGAGCATTATATATTTAAGAGCTAGTTATGTGTAATAGGAGCATAAGTCCTGGAGCAAATTAGCTTTCCCATAAACACACACACACACACACACACACACACACACATCCCAATTTTATTCCTCAATATGTTTAATTTAAATCAACATCAAGATTTCAAAAGTGAATTGTACTGTTTCCAAAGCCTAAAATAAAATTCTTATGCTTCAGTTGTGAACACATCTTTGGACAAAGAGAATTTGAAGTACATGAACCAAAAGAAAAAATTAATTTAAAATAGGATGTCTTCCTTTCTCCTCTTGGCTAAACTCTAACAAAGAATAAGGAAAAATAAAGTCAAGAGGAAGATATTTTCTTTGATTCTTATCCCATTAGATGGTATACCCCCATAAGCAATATGAGAAATATTATCAACTTTCTGGGTAGATGAGCAATTAGCTTCTTGAAGAATTGCAAGAGAGAGTTCATGAAGCTGCTCTGTTTGGGGGTGATTTGTTCAGTGTTTTCAAACCCAATGTTCAATGGTATGCTGTCATTTAGAAAGTAATATCCATAAGACAGTATTGTATTCTTTTTACATAAAGGGGGAATTTGAGTTTGTTTTTATGATATGTTCTAAATATAAACACTTTCAAATTAAATATATAGCTTGTTTCCTGGCTACGTAGCCTATGTACACCTAAATGTAAATCATCAGAAAAGTCTGACTAATTTCTGAAGCAATACATTTCTGTCTCCTGTTTGTGAGCCTAAGAAAACAAATGGCATTAAAGTCCTTTTTAATCATTAATTATTTTAATCTAAGTGTATTAAACTCTTTGATCACATACAGATTGGCAAAATTGATTTTCAGAATGCCATACAACTATACACTGTCCATAAGAGATACTTTGAAGATAAAAACAGTTTGAAAATTAAAGTATTCCACACAAATAGTAACCAAATACATTTGGGGTACCTATGCTGGTATCAGATAAAATATAATTTTAAGTAAAAAAAAAAAGTGTTTCAAGAAAAAAAAGGTCAGTAAGTTGTTTACCTGGGCCATTAATAGGTCTACTTTCAGCTATGATAATAGAAATTCTTGCCAGGCATGGTGGTGCACACCTGTAATCCCAGCACTTGGGGGGCAGAGTGGGGAGGATCTCCCGGAGTTTGAGTCCTGCAAAGGAGCAGATAAGCTGGGCAGTTGTGAGCTGGCCGAGATGAAAAGCTTCAGTGTACAGCTTTCCCACTGTGCAAACTTTTCTTACTGAAACCTCTTCCACCTGTCTGTCATGTTTCCTCCTTCCATCGTAGGCCTGGTTCTCATTTTCCTCTTTGGTGTAAGCCAACTGAAACCAGTTTGTCCTGTGAGGATAGTTTCTAGCTCAGTTTATGCTGTAAGCAGAGTTCTGTAGTGCTAGATGGCTATGCTTTTCACTGTTGTGCCCATCTAAAACACAGTAAGTATGAAGTTTACTGTTTATTTCCAGTTACTTTTCCTATAAAAATAAAATGGACAGAAATTACTATTTTAATGTTTTAATCATCTTCGTCCTTAAACTGCTTGGACGTAAGACAGCATAGATGTGGTTTAGGTACAGGACAATATGCTTAGCGGTGTGACATAGATATAAGTGGTATAGAAATTTGGGAAAGAGAAATGAATGCTGAAGCATCATGCAGGGCTTCGGTGAGGTAGTGGGACTTTAGCTGGGTATTTAGAATGGAACCACTTCCATGTGACTGATTGAATTTCATTAACAAACATTGTCTTGAGACACTAGTGTTTGCAAGGCACCGTGCTACATGCTAAGGCTATCAAGGTAAATAAGACAGGATCCCTGAATTCCTGAAGTTAAAAATTAATGATTAAGGCTGATTTATAAACAAAAAATTTATTAATTCATGATAGTTAATATCAATAATTTCAACAGAGCAATTACATTCCTTTCAATTGTTCTCTAAATTCTAACTTTAACATCCATTTTGGAATGGTTCTCAGTGATCTTTCATTGTTCTGTCTCACAATAAAACCATTTCTCTTTGGCTCTAAAATCGTCTGGCAAATAAAGAGAATTTCTTTGTACCTCCACCCTTTCACAATTAGCATCAAAAACTTTTTCAAAATGACTCCCTTCTGCCCCTACTCATTTCATTCTGCTGCCTAAATGCTCTCCGTCCTTATCCTCTGTCTTCCAAAAGTTTCTTTTGGCATTACATTGCCTTGCTTTCTTCTGTATATACAAACAAAAACGCACACACCCCACACACAAAAGAGGAGCCTCTTCATTTCACTCTAGTTTCCCATTCTTTGAGGCTACTATTATTCCATAATCCAAATTTGAATCAAATAGTAAAGACTGACCACTTCTCAAGTTCTTTCTGTTTAAAGGAATTGAATGTCTTTAACTGTTTTTAAAATACAGCTTATCTCAACATATAATGGTACCATTGGGACCCCTGAAAATATTACCCTTATGAGTCAAAACTGTGAGCTACATGCATGTATTCAGAGAGAAATGAATTCCTGGTATTTGTTCTTCTAAAATGCAAAGAACCCAGTGATGTTTTAAACTCAGCTTTGACTTCCATATGATGAAAATACTGTATTAGAAGTAGAATTATGCTATTTTTATTATAGTAAAAATTTATAAAGCTTACTATCTTAACGTGTACAATTTCTAAGTGTAGGAGTATTTAGTATATTCATATTGTACAACCAATTTTAAGAACTTTTTCATCTTGAAAAACTGAAATTCCACACACATTAAACAACTCCCACTGTCCCCTGCCCCCAGCACCTGACAACCACCATCTATTTTCTGTCCCTGATTTTGACTACTCCAGATACTTCATAAGTAGAATCATACAGTTTTTGTCTTTTCATGACTGGCCTATCTCACTTAGTATAATGTCCTCCACATGTCCTTAGTATAATGATTGTCCACATTCTAGCATGTTTGAAGTTGAATATTACATTGTGTGTGTATATATTTTTGTTTATCCATTCTCTTGGCTATTGTTTATCCATTCTCAGGCATGCAAATATCTTTTTAAGATCCCGTTTTCCTGTTGCCATCGCTATGCACTTTTATGGAATTCAGAAAATGAGGATGTATTTAACAAAATCAAACATGATTTTAAAAATCTGCAAGCAATATTAATAAGTTGTTGGGGGTTATTTGTTTGTTGGGTTTGTTTGTTTTTTGTCCTGGAAATTGAACCCAAGGCCTTGACATTGAGCTGCATGCCTGGGCTTTTTGATTTTTTAAAACAGAGTCTTGCCAACTTCCTAAATTTCCTGGACTGGGATCCAATTTGAAATCCTCCTGCCTCTGCCCTCAGAGTGCTGGGATTATAGGTGTGCACCACCACACCCAGTTGGGTTCTTTTAAACTGTAAATTTTTAATTCTCTCCTTTTGATTTCACTCTAGCCTTTGTTTTGGTTTCAAAAGTACACATACCAGGAAATTCTAACTCTATCACTCTCAAAAAATGTCCTTTTCCCTCTTAGCTCTCGAACGTGTAAGCACAAAAGGAGTCCCTTACCACATACCCAGCAAGAACTTTACTTGTGGAAAGGTAAGTGTGGTACCGGGCCCTCCTAGAAGCACAGGAGGCATTTTATTTACCTTTGGAGTTGGTGAGTAATATGGAACATTCAGACACATGAAAGTATCAGTCAAACCTAGTTCCATCAGGAACCCATTCTAGGCCTGGAATGCATTCTTCTCTTTCTTAGATACAGTACTTTGTAAAACCAGTATTGTTTCTTCCCAACTCTCGCCCGCTATAATTTTGTAAACTATATCTTAGCCTCCAATCATCTTGGCCTATCAGGAGTTATTTGTAGTATGAGGGCATAGATGAGTTCTGTATCAGCAGGTATGAGGCTTATAAAACTTGACATTAACAGGAAACTGACATTAACAAAGGCTAGATGACAAAACTCTTCCTCTCTAATTGGGATTTATTTATTGGCTTCACAGGAGTCTTGAAGTCCATGCAAGGAAAGGTAAACACAGCTGCCTTCTCCTCTCTATCACAGGATTTTTTTCCCAACTGTCCCTCTAAGAGTCTTGGATAACAGTGATTTCTTCTGTTGCCCCAGAACTATGTGGTATCTTGGAGTCGATCAAAGATGAATATAGATTAGACTATTCTATTAGATCACACTGCAGCAGACTTTTCTGAGGTTTGACCAGAGATATAAAAATAAAATTATAATTTTAATTATGATTTATAATTTTCATTATACTTAAAGAATGGTTTCAACCACCTCTCATACCTCCTTACCAGCCTTTAGCCTATAAGTGATCCATAGTGACATATCTAGATGTGTGTGTGTATGCCTTGATATATACATATGTGCATAAAATAATGTGCTCCTTGGGAATAAAATATTTTTATATTTTATGAAGATGGGTGGGGCATAGTAGGATGTTAAAGACATTTCCTAATGAGTTTATCTTCTACTATCAGGACTAAGCAAGGACAATTGATACAAAACGCCCTTCAGATGTATGGAAGACAGAAAAAGAGAAACAAGTGTTCTAAGATCTTTCAATAACACCTCTGTAATTTTTATCATAGAGCCAGATTAAATGACAGGATAAGAGAAAAAACACTGAATTTTGAGGGATAGATACAGATAGTTATCAAAGTTGGACAACAATCAGAAGTTCAGCATAAGAACAGGCCATTGCTCACAGCATAGAGCAGAAGTTCTCAAGCTCATTAAAACAGCAGGTGATGGACCCACTCCCAGAGACTGAGGCAGTATGTTGTAGCATTTATCACTCTACCATAGGCAGGGAAAATTTCATCAGTGATAGTACTTGGATAAGATTCCCAAAAAAATGGAGAAGGAAATGCCAAATCAAAATTATGCATTTGGAAAGAACCAAGATTAGTGCCTCTGACCCTAAAATGGCAAGGTAATATTGTTCCCAAATACGAAGTCAAGCCACTCTCCTTTGGCCTGTTGTGCCCCTGCCATCATGTCATCTCACATTCTCCGACACCCAACGTGCACACACCTACCCACCAACCCCCACCCCAGCTCAGAGGAGGAAGTTGGGCTCCATAGATTCCAATTGTACTCAATATTAACAATCAGAGGTTTCCAAAAATGCACCCATCTGGTCTTTCGTGTATGTCTGCTTTCTTACTACCTGCTTGTTTCATTCCAAGTCTTTTGATATCTCCTGTGCAGAAACAATTTCAAGGATTCTCTTTTCTTCTGCAATAAAATACTCAGGTTGTGGCAGAAGCCTCCACATGAGCAGCAGTCATGAAGATGAGTGGGGCATAGTAGGATGTTAAAGTGGTAGATCTGTCCACAAGATGGCACTCCTACTTTGTAGTTGAAAGCTTACTAGGAAATTTTGCAATGTTTCAAAACACTAGAGTTAAACTGATTTATGTACCTGATATCATGACTCTATTTCAAATCCTACCACCTTTTGAAATTTTTCCCCTGTAAGGTATTTGAGTCACAGTTAGGTTTGATGTGTTGATATTATAACCTAAGAATAAGGGGACATTTGAAATAAATGCAGGTGTCTAAACTTAGGACAGGATGTGCACACGCAGGGATGTGTGTTGCTCCCACCTGACCTGAACTGTTGGATGATGAAGTCCATTGACTGGTCTCTTGGGGGTGCAGAAATTGGGAGACAGTGGTTTAAAAGTACTAGAGATAGGGGTTGGGAATTTAGCTCAGTGGTAGAGCACTTGCCTAGCAAGCGCAAGATCCCGCAATCCCCAGCACCCCACCACCACTACGACCAAGAAGAGTACTGGCGATAGCTGGGCATTGTTGAAGAACATCTGTAATCCTGGAAGGCCAAGAAAGGGGGATGGAAAGTTAGAGACCAGCCTGGACAATTTAGTAACTTTGCACTACCCTGTCTCAAAATTTAGAAAGGGCTGGGGATGTAGCTCAGGGCAAAGGCCCGGGGTTCAATCCCTACTACAGAGGTTTGGGGGAGTGTACGGGAGATACAGCTTTGTATACCATATTAATAAATTTGAACTTTATCCTGAAAAGCATGGATAAGACACTGAAGTAGACAAGTAATTTAATCGAAGCATTGTGTCCCAAATTTCATTCATTGGATAACACATTCATGATTTGTGCCATACCTCAGTATCATCAATAGTTAACCTCTTTTAAACCAACATGTTTTAATAAATGCATTTAAAGGGGCTGGGGATTTAGCTCAGTGATTAGAGCGCTTGCCTTGCAAGCACAAGGGCCTGAGTTCGATCCCCGGCACCACAAAAAAAAAAAAAAATGCATTTAAAGTGATAGTCATTTACTAGGATTCCTTGCCATAATAAAAATATAGCCATTAAAATAGAACAATATGTATTCATGTACCAATTTATAATCATCTCATTTATCACTACAGAACTCTACCACATCTGGGGAAACTATTGTACAGTATGGGTTGAGAAGGTGGGGGGTTGGCTGAAGGCACAGAAATTGAACAGGCACAGGTTCTTAATGGCTACATCTGCTTGTGACAGTCTGAGGCAGTTGAAGTCGTGTAACAATTCATACACAAGCCAAAGAAGGCACAAATTTGCCTGTGCCTTGTAATGTCTACACTACTGGCCTTTCTGAAACTTCACTGTGTATACGAATCACTTCAGGTCTCCTTAAAAACACAGATCCAGATCCAGTATGGGACTGGGAGTGCTGTATGGTACTTCTAACAAACTCACGAAGATACTGATGTCGATATTTTTTTTTTCTAACGTAGCAAACAAGGTACAAAACTGTACGTCCCTGGGACCAGGGACCACGCCTTCACCCTTAATTTAGTGCTGTACCTGGCACAAGTCACCTTAGTTAACACCTGTAGTCATTTCTCCCTCCCTCCCCCATATCACATGACCGCCTTTCTCAATATGCAGGTTTCCGTTCATTTGCCTCCTACTATTAAAAACACAAACTAGTTTTTGGTTTTGTTTTTTAATAAGGCGAGGCTAGGATGCAAATCCTGAGAGCAGAGACCTCACTTTCTGATGATCACCTCAGGCTGAGGACCCACTTTAAGAGGGTCCCCGGCCTGTTTGGGGGGATCCAATGCCAACTAACGTCGCGCAAGGCCTCTGTTCTCACAGAACCTAGTGAAGGCTTCACCAAGAAAGCAGCAATCGCAGAGCTCCAATGCCCAAGACCTCTTCTCGAAAAGAGGTTAAAGGACGACCCTCCTAAAGAGACCAACTTCCAGGGCACGAGAAGTCCTGGACTGACCCAGGAAAGCGCCATCCGAGTCCTGGAAAAGGCGCTATTTTATTGGACAATTCAAGTCGGAAAAGTCCAAAGTGGCGGGGGGGTTCTGATGAGCTATCGTAGACGTAATTCAAAAAGAATTAACGAATGAATATTCGAATAGTCCAGGAGAGTAACTCCAAAGCCATAACCTAAATTATCTTCCTTATATTTCTTATGAAATTATGTGTCTCGCTATCCTGCGTCTTGGAGGAGTTGGACTGGTCCACACTCCAGGGAGCAGTAGAGCGCAATCTGTATAGAGAGTCCGCCTAGGCATGGGGGCGTGGGAAAGCGCTTTGCTGGGGAAGCTGGGAAACTCCCGGCCTCCGCCACCATCTTGCTGTCTTTTAAATCGGTAGTGACCGTGGGTCAGAACAGTTTTGAGCCATGAAGCTACTAACCAGAGCTGGTTCCTTCTCGGTGAGCACAGTTGGCGGGTTTGGGGAAAGTTTGGAGAGCAGTTTGTCAGCAAGGTGACACGGCCCGGAAGTACCTGGTGTGGGGTCCTGGCCTTGGGCTTCGGTTCGCCCTTCAGCTGAACGCTGCGGGCCAAGCGGGCCGCAGTCTGTGTTAGGTATTGGAGGCTCAGCCGTCCAGTGAGCAAGAGACCCAAAGCCGAAACCCTGAAGAGAGGGGAAGGGCTTGAGAGCGGAGACAAAGCGACTCCCTGAAGAGACTGCTGAAGGTCATTCATTCTGTCCTCGCGTTCCGGAGAAGGAGACCAGGAGAATACGGGGGGCGGGAGGTCGGCGCAGACCCAGTTCCCCTTCTCTTTCCTTATCAGCTGCGGCCTCTGCTCCTTGGTTTATCGTGGAGCATCAGCTTCCCCAATGGTTAAGTGGGTTTACGAATAAAAGTGTTAGGAATAAGCTAATGCAGATATTAGCGCCTTTCCCGGTGCCCGGAACTTCATTGTTACTTACCGTGGTGTTCTGGCAATAATATAACGTGTGCTTTTCCTTAATCTCTTGTTAGAGGGGTTCTCCATGAGGAGCCTTGATCTCAGTTCTCAAAAGCTGCCTAAATAAGATTCCCTCTCAAGCCCAAATTAAACATAGCTGTCAGGATACTTCAAGTATCAGTGTTTTATCACTGTGGAGCACTGATTATCAAGAGAGGAAAGGGAATAAGTTTTTAAAATTTTTCAGCAAGGGATAATTTGCCTTCAGTGAACAGTTAGCAACGTCTAGAGACAGTTTTGTTTGTTAACTTTTAGGCAAGATGCTAACTGGCATGTGGTGGCCATGGGGCTGCTCAACATACTACAACGCTCAAAAACAGCCCCCTACAACAAGGAATTATCCAGCCCAAAATGCCAGTAGTACTTGGGTTGAGAAACCCTGCTAGAGGGAAATACAAAAGACCAGACATGGGAATAGAGTTTCCTTGTGCTTTATGTTTAAACGAATGTACTGTGGATTGTAGAAATTTAGGCTTTAGTTGTATTCCTGGCATTTCTAGACAAACCAGTGAGTAACAAGACTTTAAGGATAGCCTAGTTAGACTGACAAACTCCATTCCATTTTTCAGTAGAAAAAAGAGCTTGGAGATACCAGTCGGAGGAGACCAAAATAAACAAAGTGAAGTAAATGTGAAAGCAATTATTTGTTTCTAATTATAGCACTTGTCTTAAATGAAAATAAATTTGTACATATTGTGTTATTAAAATAACCAGCCAGGCATGGTGGCACCAGCCTGTATCTCAGTTACATGGAAGGCTGAGGCAGGAGGATTGAAAGTTTGAGGCCAGCGTAAGCAACTTTGCAAGAACCTGTCTCAAAATGAAAAAGAGCCTTGGATGCAGCTTAGTAGAATGCTTGCCTAGGTACATTCCCACTATTGCAAAAAATAATAATCTAATAATTCTGCTGTAAGTAATCATCATCATCTAGCAATTCTGCTGCAAAAATGATCTAGTAATTCTTTTTTATACCTTTTTAAAATTTCAATTTATTTTATTAGTACATGTTTTCAATTCATGCAGTTTACAGTCATCTTGGGGAGTAGTTACATGCACCTATTACGGGTTTTTTTTTTTCTAACCCCCTCCCCCCTTCCTCCCCTTCCCCCTCCTTCTCTGATTCTCCTATCACTTTTTGCATATTTATTGGTATTATTTGTTTTAGCTCACGTTATGGCATATGTTTACATTTATTGGAGTTAATAGGATGATGTACATGGCACATCTTTATTCCTCTCACTTTTCCTTCTCCTTATCCCTCATCCTTGTTTCCTTGGACCACTTCCCTGTTGGACAAGATCTGTCCCCTTGTCTGTTTCTATCCATCCTTTATCGTTTTCTTTACTTGTACTTTGCCTCACTCAAATGAGAGATACCATACAGTATTTAAGCTTGCGTGTCTGATTTATTTCACTCAGCATTATATTTTCCAGATGCAGCCATTTTCCTACAAATGCTTCAAATTTGTTTTTTTTTATAGCAGAGAAGTATTCCATTATATATAGATACCAAATTTTCTTTATCCAGTCATCTGTTGATGGGTGTACAGGCTGTTTCCAGGATTTAGCTATTATGAGTTGTGGTGCTATAAACATTGGTACGCATATGTCACTAGAGTATGATGTCTTGAACTCTTTGGGGACGATACCTAGCCAGGGGACCACTGGGTCATATGAAATTTTCAATTTTAGTTCTTTGAGAAATCTCCATACTGATTTCCATATTAGTTGTACTAGTTTGCATTCCCACCTACAATGCAGGAAGGTTCCTTTTTTGCCACAGCCAGCATTTGTGATTGTTTGATTTCCTGATGATTGCCATTCTTTCTGGAGTAAGATAGAATCTTAGTGTTGTTTTAGTGTTTCTCTAATGGCCAGGGATGGTGAGCATTTCTTCATATATTTGTTGACCATTTGTATTTCTTCCTCTGTGATGCGTCTGTTCATTTCTCTTGCTCATTTCTTGACTGGATCTTTAATTTTAGGTGGTTTAATTTTTTTGAGTTCTTTATATAGTCTAGATATTAGTCCTCTGTTTGAGGAGTTGCTGACAAAAATTTTTTCCCATTCTGTAGGTTTTCTCTTCACTGTACAGAAGCTTTTCAATCTAATGTAATCCCATTCATTGATTCTTGCTATTGCTTCTGCAATTGAGGTTCTATTTAGAAAATCGTTTCCTACACCTATGCCTTCAAGTATTTTATCTATTTTATCTCCCAGAAAGTTTAATGTTTCTGTTTTAATATTTAGATCTTTGATCCATTATGTTTTTAATTTAGTACATGGTGAGATATTAGGGTCCAGTTTCATTCTACAAACAACCAGTTTTCCCAACACTTATTTATAGGCTTAATGTATGCTTTTGGCCCCTTGGTTGAAGATCAAATGGTTGAATATGTCTGGGGAGGTTTCTGTATCCTCTGTTCTGTGCCATTGATCCACATGTCTGTTTTTGTTCCAGTACCATGCCATTTTTATCACTATTGCTTTGTAGTGTAGCTTGACATCTGGTACTGCTATGCCACCTGCTTTGCTCTTATTACCTAAAATTACTTTTGCTATTTGGCATCTCTTCTGGTTCTATGTGAATTTTTGTTTTCTCTGGATAATCTAGTAATTCTATAACAACTGCTAATATTATTTCTTCCTGATTTCAGATGGGCAGATAAGCACATAAATAATGTCATTGATCAGGTACATTTGAATGGAAAATACCTTTGTCTTGGTTGGTAGTATAACTACTTTATGTAGATGTTTGTACTTGAACTGCTATGACCACTTATCATAAAACTTACTTTTTGGAAAATCAGAGGTCAAAATTAAAAATAGGGCTACCTATTCCATACCCAGAAAACTAAACTGATAATAATAAAGCAGAGCTAATTATAATTTGTAACTAAAAAGTAGTACTAAAGAGGGAGAAAAGTAAGGCTAATAGCAAATGAAAACCAGCAGCCAAGTTAGTGTAGCACTGATGCTGAATGCACAGCAAACAGCCACTGGGGCAGTGCAGAGTAGAGGCATTGTCGATTATGATGGGGGCCCTCAGGAAACTCCAGCAGTGTGTTCATTGGGCCTTCGGAGCGCCACATTTTATTTATTCAGCATTTCCACTAGTAACCTTATAAATCTTAGTCATAATCAGATTGACTTTTTTTTCTTTTTGGTGCTGGAGATTGAACTCAGGGCCTTGTGCTTGCAAGGCAAGCACTCTAACCACTGAGCTAAATCCCCAGCCCCCAGATTGACTTTTATGACACAGCATATCATTTGCCAAAAAAAAACTGGATAAAATGAGTGCATTTTGGATCCATTATCTGACATTTAATAGAACCCTTTTATTCTACCAATGGCTGCATATTATATATTGAGAATCTGCTGTGAAGGAGTCTATTGTTAATCTTGGGATGATATAAATTTTTATTTAATCAAAGAAGGCAAGGCCAGGGCTGGGGATTTAGCTCAGTGATTAGAGTGCTTGCCTTGCAAGCACAAGGCCCTGAGTTCGATCCCCGGCACCACCAAAAAAAAGAAAAAAAAAAAAAAAGGTAAGGCCCATGACTGTGTAGTCTTGTTGTAGCACACAAGAAAGTGAAGATAACAATGAAAACTTTAGAGGCTTAGAGGAAGTTGATATGCTTTGGCTTTTTCAGAGATTGCTAAAATAATTGAAGACATGAAGTCATTTCAACTGGAAAATGGACTAACATGGTGAGACTCATTGGGAAGATTAGGGAAGCAATAGTGCTGAAATCTATAAAAGGGTATCGATATGGCAATCTGACACTTCCTCAAAAAAATTCTAAAGCAGTACTAAAGAACAATTTGAAACTTTAGTAAGATAGTTTAAAAATGAGGAAAAAAGTTATTCTTCACATAGTAAAAAATGAACAGGGAGAATTCAGTATTCTCTAGCTGGGCATGATGACACAGGCTTGTAATCTCAGAGGGGCTTGGCAGAAGGATCTTGAGTCTGAGGCCAAGTGGGCTACGCAGTAAGTTCCAGGCCATCTGGAGTATTGAGTGAGACCCTGTTAAGAGAAGGGCAAGGAACACTTAATATTCTCCATCAGTTACAAATAAATAAAAGTGTAAGAATGGCTTGAGTAAACTAGTGAGCAATAAGTCCATGATATTTTTTAGCAAAACCCTCTTATGGAGATGGTTATTGTTCTTTTTACTTCTGAATATCCATTGTCATTCAGCAACACAAAAATAAATTATTTTTATATAACGCATTGTTCTTATAAGAAATTTATGTAACCTGTCTTTTTGTGTTTAGAGATTTTATTCCCTCAAAGTTGCCCCCAAAGTTAAAGCCACAGCTGCCCCTGCAGGAGTTCCTCCACATCCTCAGGACCTCGAGGTTAGTTCAATGAATTGTTCATTGGACCCCATATATACCTTAGTCTCCTTGGTAATGTAAAGATACTAATCACATCTACTTTATTTGTAATACAGTTTACCAAATTACCAAATGGCTTGGTGATTGCGTCTCTGGAAAACTATGCTCCTATATCCAGAATTGGTGTATTCATTAAAGCAGGCAGTAGATATGAGGACTTCAACAATTTGGGAACCTCTCATTTGCTGCGTCTTGCATCCAGTTTGGTAAGTATATCTATATTACCTCAGTGTTTGGAAATGCTGTGGTATTTTGGTCCTGTGAAGAAGAAAAACTAAAAGCATTGTCTCTGTGTGTTAGCCTTCTGTCACTGTGACAAAACAACTGAGGAAATCAGCTTAAAGGAGGAAAGATTTTATTTTAGTTCATATTTTCATACTGTTGTTGACCAGCCCCATTGCTTTTAGGCCTATGGCAAGGCAGTAACATCATGGTCAAATGGCATGGTGAAGGAAAGCTGCTCACTTCATAGTAGCCAGGAGGCAGAGGGAGAGAGAGCCAGAGCAAAAAAAAAAAAAAAAAATGGAGGGGGCTAGAGGACAAGATATCCCCAACATTGTACCCATGACTCACACCCTTCAACTAGGCTCTACTTCCTAAGTTTCCCTTACCTCTCAGTAACATCAAATTACATGAAGCATTAAATCCACCGATGAAATTAGAGCCTTCATGATCCAATCACCTTCCAAAAGCCCCATCTCTAAACATTGCTGTGTTGGGGACCAAGACTTCAATACATGTGGTTTGAGAAGACATTCCAGAGTCAAACTGTAATACCCTGAATTAGTTTCCTTGAGCTGCCATACCAAATTACCATAAACAGGGTACCTAAAATAAAAGGAATTCAGAGATTGGGGATTTAGTTTAAGTGGTAGAGCGTTTGACTAGCAAGTGCAAGGCCTGATTTCGATCTCCGGCACCCAAAAAAGAAAAAAAAGAGATTGAGGATATAACTCAATGTAAGGGCCTTGGGTTCATTCCCTAGCACAGCAAAATGAAAGGAATTTATCCTCAGTTTTAGAAGTTAAAAGTCAAAGTCACGGTGTTTTAAGGTTGTCAGCAGGTCCACGCTTCCTCTAAAGGCTCCAGAAAGGAATCCTTCCTTGCCTCTGCCTAGCTTCCAGTGTTTTGCCAACAATCCTTTCTTGTAGCTGCATCATTCCAGTCCCTGCTGCTGTTGTCACATGGCCTTCCTTCTCTCTGTGTCCCTGTATCCGATTTCATTGCTATAAGGACATCAGTCATTGGATTTAGGGCCCACTCTAATTCATTGTGACCTCATCTTAAATACAGCTGCAAAGACCTTATCTCCAAATAAAGACACATCCCTGTGTTCTGAATGGATGTGAGTTTCAGAGGAACACTGTCCAACCCAATAAAATCCCCTAATATAAAATGAGAAACCGCAGGGTATTTGCTACAGAGAACCATTATATTAGTAGCCAGTTGAATGTTAGTGTTAGAACATAAGAAATCAGTAAGAAATTTTTTGGAAGAAGGTGCCAAAAATGGAAAGGAATCTTCTTTCCCTATGCAGTTATCTTTCAGAAAAGAGTAAGGACTGTAATAGGCTTGTGTCTGATAATAGAATTTTTTACCTAAACATATTTATTGTAAAAATCTGTACTTCCTGGCATGGTAGAGCACACCTGTAATCCCAGCACTTGGGAGGCAGGGGCAGGAGACTTGCCATGAGTTCGAGGCCAGCCTGGGCTACATAGTGAGTTCAAGGCCAGCCTGAACTGTGTAACAAGATCCTGTTCTCCCCCTTCTCCCCGCCAAAAAAAAATCTATATTTGTGCTTTTCTTTGAACTTTGCTTATAATTCTTAACTTAAAATGATCTGCTATTTAGTAAAGTCATTCTGAATCTGCTAATAACAGTTACACATTTTGATTCTGTATGATGTTTGGAAAACTTGGCATTGAAAAACTACTAAAAAAATTTTGTTTTCTTTTTCAAGACTACAAAAGGTGCTTCATCTTTCAAGATAACCCGTGGAATTGAAGCAGTTGGTGGTAAATTAAGGTTTGTTAAATAGAAAATAGTGAACACACCAGAAAAGATTCGGCTGTAAGGAAACTTCTCTTTTACTGTGGTGATTGAAGATTTCTTAAAGTACCAGAAGAAAATAGTGATGAATTTGCATCAAAATGTAAAATATGTTTAGCCAGGCAAGGTGGAACAGCCTATAATCCCAGCACTATTGGAGGCTGAGGCAGGAGGATCAGTCAGGGCAATTTAGCAATTTAGTGAAACCCTACCTCAAAATTAAAAGAAAAAGATAAAGGGCTGGAGATAGAGCTCAGTGCCAAGGTCTTGGGTTCAATCCCTAGTGACAGAGGGAGGAGAGCAGAGAGGGAGGGGAGTAAAACATCTTTATGCCTGAATGTAAAAATTTAAGTAATTGGGAATAAGTATTTGCAATATATATAATATGCAAAGCATTTCTATTTGGAAAAATAAAGAACCACAAGTTAGGAGAAACCAGCCAAAGAGACAATGAATAGTCAAAGAATAGAAATAGTCTGTTCCCTGAAGAGGAAGCCAGAAACACCAGTCTTTGTTTATAATCACCAAACAGTGATACCATTTCACATTCTTCAAGATTTTTTAAAATACGGTGTTGGCAGAGGTAATGGAAATGGAGAATCTCCTGTTTTCTTGTGACAGTATAAATTGATAATTGCACCAATTAGAAAAGAATCGGAATACCTAGTATTATTAAATTTTCAACAGTTTTCAATCCACATGCACAAAGCTATTCTTTATATAAAGAGTAGAAACTACACAGCAGTTAAGGAATGAACAAAATGTGCTTATGATTGTGGCTTCTAAAGTGGAAACGAGTGAGGGTATTGGCCTGGGAGGGTACAAAGACATCTTCAGTTTATTTGTCTCTCCCTGCTGCCCGTCTGGTGCTGGCAATTGAACCAAGGGCCCTACCACTGTAACCAAGGACTACATCTCCAACCATTTTTTATTTTGAAACAAAATCTCACTTAATTGCACAGGCTGGCTTCAAGCTTTCAATCTTCCTGCTTAAAGCTCCTAAGTAGTTGGGATTACAGGTGTGTACCACCACACCCACCTTTATTTGCCATTTTAAGAAATAGTAGTAAAATATACATAAAATTTACCACTTTAAAGTTCCGTGACGTTAAGCGACATTGAGTAATCATTAGCACCATCTGTCTGTGGAACTTTGTCATCTTACCCGACTGAAATTCTGCCCATTAAACAGTGACATTCCCTTCCCTGTCATCGCAAGCCCCTGCAACCACCATTCTAGTTCCTGTCTTGATTTTGACTATTCTAGGTTCTTAAAAGAATCATACAATGTTTGTCCTTTTGTAACTTACTTCTCTTAGTATAAGATCCTCAGGATTCATCTATGTTATAGCACAAGTCCGAATTTCATTTCTTTTTGAGGTTAATTTGCTATTTTTTGGAAAAATACTTCTTAATATTTTAAAATTTTAGTTGCTGAATATTTTTATTATTGGCACTTTTTGATAGTACTTCAAAAACTTTCCAAAGAAGTTGGTTGATTTACTACACAAGATTTAAGGAAGAGCTTGTTCTTCTGATTCAGATAATTCTCTGTAATTTATTTCCAATTCAGTGTGACTGCTACGAGGGAAAACATGGCATACACTGTGGAATGCCTGCGGGATGATGTGTGAGTACCTGTATGTGTTGTAGAACATCTCCTTTTAAAGGAATACTAAGTTTCTAAGCTCATTTTTATTACATGTCAGTATGACCTGTCACTTGGTTTTGTATTAGTCACAGACTGTGTGCACATAACACTGCTTGTCCCAAGGACTCAATATAGAGAACATTACAGTTACAGAGAATGTTTCTGTTGGTTTTAAATTCTTGACCTGTAACCCTTACCCTGATGTTTTCTACAGTGAGATTCTAATGGAGTTCCTGCTCAATGTCACCACAGCACCAGAATTCCGTCGTTGGGAAGTAGCTGCCCTTCAGTCTCAGCTAAGAGTTGACAAAACTGTGGCTTTTCAGAATTCACAGACTCGTAAGTACATTTTCAGATTAGTCAGTTTCTAGGATACTAGTCTTTTGAGAAGATTCATTTATAAGGAGAACATTACTGTTGAAATATTTTTCTACTTGATTTTAAAAATATTTTTTCCAAAAATTTGCTCAGTTATTTCAGCATTATTCGTCTTTTATTTCTAAACATTTGCATTTGTTGTTGATTATTTTTCATGTTTCATGGTAAATAAATTGATAATAGAAACCTAGATTTTTTTAATACAGTAATTGTTTTGCTTATACCAAACCCAGCAGCAGTTTATTTTTGCTGCTTCTGCTGTTATTATTTATTGTTATGTATTACCATTATTGTTTAATCAGCTCCTCTTTATTGAATGTTTCAAAAGCAAGCAGCTCAATTTTTTTTAAAATATAGGAACTTTCCTCTGCTCATATTTTTAAATTTTTATAATGTTTAGTGTATAATCTTTACAAGTACAATTGGCAGAACAAATCTGTAAACTAGCACTGATGACTCTTCGAAGTCATGCATCTTTTGGTGGGAGCAGCAAGTGCAAGTAGACCAGAATAGAGGGCTGGCTGTAGGGAATCGGCATGACGCACGCATTCCTGAGAATGCAGGCCTCTTGAGAAAGACTCTTGTCAGGTGCCCGGAACGTAGTGAATGTTTAGTTCGTGTTGCTGACGTTATTTCTTTCTATCACAGAGAATTGTAGTCTTTATTGCTCAGGAACTGTACCAAAGAAATAGAATGGTGAAATTTTAGAAAAGGTGATTTATGTGTCCAGACTGGTCTCTTTCCCACTGGTAGCAGTGAGGTTCCAGCTCTCATCCTTTGTCACTGGAAGGTAACTACATACTCTCCTGGCTGCTCTGGTATCTTGGATTTACAGCATTAGTCCATCTTCCACATTGCCTTTACAGTGATCCTTCTTACGTAAAAATCTTTAAAGAAAATTTGTGTTTATGGGATAAAGTCTTAATTCTTTATCTTAGTTTATAAGGCTTTCCATGATCTGACCCCAGCCCACTGCTCTTGTTTCTTTATTATTATTTTATTTTAAACTGGTACCTAAAAATTACACACATTCATGGGGTACCATGGAATGCTTCAGTATACATTGTGTGATGTTTAAATCAAGTTAAATATCTGTCTCTTCAAGCATTCACTATTTCTTTATGGTAGAAATTTTGAAAGTCCTTTCCTATAGCTGTTTGAAATGTATAGTCTGACTTCTCTTGTTTCTTGTTCTATCTTCTTCCCCTCCCATCAGTGATTCACCTCTCAGTCAAACTACTCATAGTTTATGCCTTTGCTTTGTCTTTTTCCTCTGCCTTTCATGCAGATCCCAAACATATACCTAGGAAACACTCTTTGTATAAGACTTATCCCATACATTATTTCTTTTGGTCTTCTGTAGCTCCCACTGCTTTCCCTAATGCCCATACTGCACTTTTGACATACTGCTGACATTGCCCCCATGATACTTTATTGCATGTTTTCCTCAACATTTTGAGGGTAGGCATTATACCTTACTTATTTCTGTATGTCCAGCACCAAGCACAGTGCCTGCCATAGCGAAATTGCCCCAACAGTGAGCAAATACAGGAAATATAATTCCAGTGAAAGCACTAGAGCAGGAAGGGAAGAACAGTGCCAGGGTCCCAGTGAAGAGTAAGTCCATGTCAGTGACAGTACCTGACCCTTGTAAGCTAGTGATATCTTCTAAGACTGACACTTTCATAGCTCCCTGTATCCTGACAATGCCCTCATTACCTAGAGAATCTAGATGTAAGTAAAATTCAGATTAAGTCAGACTTGGTGGCACAACCTATAATCCCAGCACTTAGGAAACTGAGGCAGGAGGATCACCACAGGTTGGAGGCCAGCTTGGCCTATATAGTGAGTTCAAGACTAGCCTAAAACTACATGGCAAGACCGTGTCTCCAAATACAGAAAAATTCAGATTGAATAACTTGCCTAAGGTCACATGGCAAGGTGGGGCAGAACCATAACTAGACTCAGACTTTCTGAAACCTAGTCCATTATACTTCCAGTGACACCTGGATGGTGGATTTTAGGTGGATTTCTCATGCCATATAATCTCTTACTTTTCTTAGTATGTTGAACTGACAGAATTTTAAAAGTTGCTAGAAGTAAATCCTATAACTTGGGAGGCTGAGACAGAAAGATTGCTAGGAATTCGACGGCAGCCTGGGCTACCTAGTGAGTTCAAGGCCAACCTGGGCTACATAGCAAGACCTTGTCAAAAAAAAAAAAAAATTGCTAGTAAATGTAAGTCCTTTTACTACTTGAACACCAAATTTGTATAGACTTGTTGTTGTCTCAGTTTCTAAAATATTGTTGTTGTCTTTACTTAAATTACATTTCAGTAATTGCTTCTTTACTTTTTTATCTTATAGGTGTCATTGAAAATTTGCATGCTGCTGCTTACCGGAATGCCTTGGCTAATTCCTTGTATTGTCCTGACTATAGGATTGGAAAAGTGACACCAGAGGAGGTAACTGGTGAAACATACTAAATTTTAAAACATGCTTGTTTTCACATTAAATTGAGGAATCATCTATCATTATAGGATGTTTGCTGATTTTTCTTTTTATCTTCTAATTTTAAGAAATTCAGCTAGCTTCCTTTTTTTTTCCTATGAGCTTGCTTTTTAGCTAAAATTCTATCTGAATGTCTTTTAATTAAAAAAAGTTTTGAGAAGCTGGGCATTGTGGTACATGCCTGTAATCCAGGAGACAGGCAGAGGATCACTGCTAATTGAAGGCCAGTGAACTCTATGGCAAGACCCTGTCTCAAAAAACCCAAAACTTTTGATAAAAGGTGATATGATCATTAAATAAAAATGTGAAAATAAGCAAAATGAACAAAAAAAAAATCTCACATACCTAAAGGCACTCGGTATTAATACCTGGTATATTTTCTTTTGTATGCCCTTTTCTGTGTATGTATGTCTTTTTAAAACAATATTTAAATGTTTAAATATCCTTTAACTAAAAATATTTAGTCCTCTGAATATGTCTGTGACAGTGAACCCCACCTGCCATTCACTCCCTACCTCAGTCACCTTTTCCCACTGTGTGAGCAGTACAGGTGTATCACATGGCAGAGCCACATGTATGCTGAGGAACTTTGTTTCCAAAACAAGAAATAGTGAATGTTAGATCTGCAAGTGTAAATATATACAGACAATCTTAATTTTCTATTTCTACCACCCACCCACCCCCAAAAAATTTATCAAATGACATTAAGAAAATTGGAATTAAGATGGGCCTGGTGGTGCACACTTGTAATCCCAGCACTCCAGAGGCCAAGGCAGGAGGATCACCATGAGTTCAAAGCCAGCCTGAACTACAAAGCAAGACCCTGACTCAAAAAACAAAACAAGGGTTCGGGATTTAGCTTAAGTGGTAGAGTTCGATCCCCAGCACCCAAAATAAAACAAATTTTCCAAAAAAAAATTGGAATTATCAACACTTTAAAAGTGTTGAGGGCTGAGGATTTAGCTCAGTGGTTAGACTGCTTACATAGCAAGCACAAGGCCCTGAGTTCGATTCCCTACACCAAAAAAAAAAAGTGTTGATGCAGAAATTAAGGTTTTTATTCTCATTTCATTTCTGGTTAGCTTCTACAGAAAACTAAACTGTATATCCCTTTTTCATTTGACTTATCAATCAATTTAATGCCAACTTTTAGTCAAACATGATAAATCATATCATCCAACTTGAACAGGCAACATTTTTCGTAAGACTGGCCTTTAATGAGTTTTGAAATTTTTCAGAAATCGGATTCATCCTTGTGAAGAAGTATTATTGAAGTAACTAAAAAAAAATGCTTAGAGCAAAACATTTATCTACAAGGATGTCTATTATAGCACTGTTTTTTAATTATGAAAAATTGGAAACAAGTTAACATCCAACAGTAGGGGATTCGTTAAATAACTTATTAAATAACTGTAGAGGGGACATTATTCAACCATTCTAAAATCTTGCTGATAATGTAAAACTTCCATAGCATATTGTCAAGTCCATTAATATATACCGAAAGGTCTCTTCTTTTTTTTTTTTTCCCCTAGTACTGAGGATTGAACTCAGGGCCTTTGCACTGAACTGCATTCCCAACGTGTTTTTTTAATTTTTTGTTTCAAGATAGCATCTTGCTAAGTTGCCCAGACTGAATTCCCAACTTGTGATCCTGCTGCCTCACCCTCCCAGAGTTTTGGGATATCAGATGTACACCATGCCTGGCTGAAAAGGTTCCATTTTTTTAAAAAAAAGTGTTATGGACAAATACCAAGGTTTTAACCATGATAACCTGGTTCTCTCAAAGTTATTAGTGTTTTTCAAAAATGTGTTCCTTGGAGTTGAGGATTTAGCTCAGTAGTAGAGAACTTGAGGCCCTGATCTTCACCCCCAGCATCCCCCAAAAAATTGTCCCTAGGTTAAAGGAAATTCTAAAGAAACTGGTAGTAGATATTTTAAGCTTCATTACAAAAACATCAATAGAACAAAGAATATGTCTCCAAGGCAACTCCATAGATATCTACCATTCATTTTGGAGCATAACTTCTGATAAACTGATTAAAAGTTTAAAATTTAGTTTCATTACTTTAGCCAGTGTTTTCCAGTGTTATCATTTTCCTTCCAAGGAGCTTTTCTTTAAATCCCTCTGATGAATTTTTAGTATCACAGACACTCCATCTGCTTAGGTAGATATTATAATGCATATATATGTGTGTGTGTGTGTGTATATTGTTTTTGTATTTTATATATAAAATGAGTGAGTTTTTGTTCTGTTTTTTTCTTAACTCCAAGAACCAATTTTCTGCCCCCTGGATAAAGTAATCATATGTGTTGAGCATATGTATTTTAGCCCTACTTTTGTATATTAAGCCTAAGGTAATAGTATAAACCATGACTGGCTTCAGAGATGGTCAAGAAGGGTATAATTTTGAGGAGGTTTTCGGGGGGTTTTTTGAGTTCTGGGGATCAAACTCAGGGACTTGCACTTGCTAGGCAAGTGCTTTATCACTGAGCTAAATCCCCGACCCCAAGAAAGGTATAGTTTCAACAACTCTTACTAGACCTGCCATAGAAAATTTGTAGTGTAAGTATTTACCTGGACAAAAGAAATCCGATGTGCTGCTTGAACCACATTGTAATAAAAATCAAAAGTTTATTCCCATTTTTTCAAGTTCAAGCTAGCATTGTAATCATTTTATTCCTTTTTTAAATAATAGCTTTATTGAGATATAATTTACATATCACACATACTATTTAAAATGTATACTTCTGTGGTTTTCATTATGTTCAGTGTTGTGTACCCATGACCACAATTAAGTTCTAGTTCTTTTGAGCAATAGTTTTATAGTAAAATCCCAGAGCAATTTAGCACTGTTTAGTCCCAGATAGTTCAGTATAGCAGCATTTAAGCTTGGGTATTTATTTTCTGCCAAATTTCACTTTTGTCTTTTTATAGCTTTTTATATTTACACCTATGTGACCTTAGTATATTTTTTAACTTCCTCAGTTACACTACTATGTTCAGAACCATTTTACAAGTGCAAGAATGGCTTTGGTTGGACTTGGTAAGTTGGAAGTTCTGTATATATCAGTTTGCTTCCCTAAGAGCAGTCCCTTAAACTGAGATTATGGTGAATGTAGGATTGAACAAAATTTGAAACCTTCTATTTATGTCAGACAGGCAATATATGGTAGGATTTTAATTGTTATTTGTTTGGGAAAGCAGAATCTAATATTTAACTATGTGAATTACTTTATATTCTTTGCTATATTTGCAAAACGTGTGACAAGGGTAAATTTAAGCAAAGAGCTTTTACAGCCTGTCTTTTAAAAAGAAGTACAGCTTAACAGAAAAATAGGCAAAAGAGTATAAGCAGACAACTCGTGCAGGAGTGTGTGTGTGTGTTTCTGCCCAGTTAATTTAAAAGATGGTTAGTCTCACTAATGAGAAAAACTTTGTAAGACTGACAAAAATTAAAAGATTGACACTGCCCAGTATTAACCAGGTATGGAGAAATAGGTAGTGTCAAAAATTCTTAGTGGGAGTGTAAACTGGTGCATTTTTAGGGGAAAAAAATTTATGTATATATTAATAAGTATTATTTATAAACTTGGGGCTGGGGATTTAGCTCAGTGGTTAGAGTGTTTGCCTGACAAGAACAAGGTCCTGGAGTTCGATCCCCAGCACCGAAAAAATAAATAAACTCTAAATGTTTATACTCCTAGACCCAGAAATTTTTAAGAATGCATCCTACAGAAACACTTGATCAAGTTTGTAAAATATTTGCCTGAGAATATGACTGCAATTTTGCTTGGTTTATGAGTAACAGCTTGGGTATAATTCACATGCCATAAATTTAACACCACCACCCCTTTTTATGCTGCTAGGGATCGAACCTAGGTCCTCGTGGATACTAGGCAAGCACTCTACCACTGAGCCACATCCTGGCCCCCAAACCCAAAAGCGTACTTTTTAATAGATCAGAGTTATACAACTATTACAACAAATTTCAGACCAATGTCCTCATACCCAAAGAAACCCCATACCTGTGGGCAGTTACTCCCCCTTCTCTTTCTCCCTGCCTTTAGTATCCACTAATCTTCTTTCTAGCTCTATAGATTTGGTTAATTTGAACTTTATAGATGGACTCATAATAGGTGATCTTATGTAACAGGCTTCTTTCACTTAGCATATTTTCAAGGTCCATACAATACATATTGTATCAGGTGCCATTGCTCCCATTTGTGGCTGAAAAAGCACTTCATTACCACATTTTGTTCTTCCATTCATTGACATTTGGGTTTTCACCTTTTAGTGATTTGGGGTTCTTTTGGTTTGGTTTGGTTTGGTTTTGCTTTTGTTTTGATTGGTTTGGCTTGGTTTTGATTTTTTAGTTCAGGCTGGCCTTGAACTCATGGCAATCTTCCTGTCTCAGTCTCTGGAGTGCTGGGATTGCAGGTGTGAGCCAAGTGATTTTGAATGTAGACATTCATATGTAAGTTTTTCTTAGGATATCTGGTTTCATTTCTTTTGAGTATATTCTGTACCAGTTCTTTTGAGTATTGCCAGGACATGGTAATTATGTTTAACAGTTGAGGAACTGCCAGATTGTTTTTCAAATTAGATACACCATTTTACATTCACACAGGTAGAGTACAAGGGTTCCAGGTTTTCCACACATCTTCACCAAAACTTTGGGGGGGGGGAATGTACTGGGGATCAAACTCAGGTCTTGAGCTTGCTAGGCGATCACTGCACCCCTGAACTAAATCTCCAACCCCCAAAGCTTGTTATTATCAGCTGTCTTTCTGGTATTGACTGTCCTACTGGGTGTGAAGAGGTCATTGTGGGTTTTGTTTGCATTTTCATACTGACATCTGTGTAACTTCTTGGAGGAATGTTTATTCACATTCTTAGCCCCGGTATTAATTGAGTTGTTTGGGGTCTTGTGTGTGTGTGTGTCTTACTAAAGGTTGAACCCAGGGCCTTGCACATGTTAGGCAAATGCTCTGCCTATGAGCTCTAGCCCTTTGTTATTTATTCTTAAGTTGTAAATGTTCTTTATATGTTTTAGATACTAGACCCTTATCACATAAATGATTTGTGAATATTTTCTTCCATTTCATGGGTTTTTTTTACTTTTTTGATAGTGTTCTTTGATGGATAATGTAATATCGTTTACTGTAAGAACATGCTAATGTCCATCAAGAAGGGATGGGTTAAATAAACAATGGTACATCCATAGAGTGGGAAGCTGTTTTGTTTTGTTGCAGTACTGGAGGTTGAACCCAGGGTCTCCACATTAAACTGTATTCCCAGTCCTTTTTATATTTTATTCTAAGACTAAGAATAAAATATAAGTTGCCCAGGTTGGGCTCAAATTTATGATCAGCCTACCTTAGCCTCCCATAGTGCTGGGATTATAGGCATGCATTCCTGCCCCAGCTGAATGGAATTCCTAATAACCATTAAATGTTTCATATAGACCAGTCAGATGCAAATTGTGAAAGATAAGTTAGAAATATTAAAAGAATGATACCATTATAAAAATAAGGGCTGGAAGTATATATCTCAGTGGTAGACCTTGTGTTTGATAGGCAAGTGTAAGGCCCTGAATTCAATTCCCAGCACCAAAAAGAAAGAAAAAGGGAGGGAGGGAGAGAGACTATCTGAACAGAAAAAAATAATTATACATAAATATAATAGTTTAGTAATAGTAAACTATAAATTGATACCTAGGAGAATGAAATGGTGAGAAGACTTTTTTTAACAGTAGATGTTTGGTAATTGCATTTTAGAAATTCTGATTCTAGCTGTGTTTTTGTTTCCATTCGAACAGGTGTGAGTCATCCTGTTCTAAAGCAAGTTGCTGAGCAGTTTCTCAACATGAGAGGTGGGCTGGGTTTATCTGGTGTGAAAGCCAAATACCGTGGAGGTGAGCAGTCTATTACATTATGCTTAATTTATCAGGATGCTTCCCTGCTAGAATAGCAAGTTGGAGTAGAATAGACTTGATCATTTACCACTAAACCATCTTGTTATAAAAGGACATAGATAGCTTTGGTGTTGTGTGGAGTAGAATGGCCTAGGAAAAGCACAGGGCCACAAGAGGCTTAATCTTAATAGGTAAATACTGTGTCACAGGGAGTACTAGAGCCATAAAATCAACAGTGACCAAACTATTTCCCTCCTCACCCTCTCCTTACCTGGCCCCAGGTGAAATTCGAGAACAGAGTGGAGACAGTCTTGTCCATGCCGCTGTTGTAGCAGAAGGTGCTGCAATAGGAAGTCCAGAAGCAAATGCATTTAGTGTTCTTCAGCATGTCCTCGGTGCTGGACCACATGTCAAGAGGGGCAACAACACCACCAACCTCCTATACCAGGCTATTGCTAAAGGAAATCACCAGCCATTTGATGTGAGTCTGAGAAGTTGGTATCTCTCCTTTTGTTTTCAAAGGCTTAGTATTTATGGTGTAATCCTGACCATCTGTTCTTAATCTGCTCTTTAAAAGTTTAAGTAAACACGAAGGATTCATACAGTTGAAGAGATAGCCAGTTTTGACTTTAGTACCTTAGTGGGTCTGTCAAAAACTTACTTTTCTAGCCAGGCATGGTGGCACACGCTTGTAATCCCAGCATTCAGGAGACTGAGGCAGGAGGATCACCATGAGTTCAGGGCCAGCGTGGAATACATAGCAAGACCCTGTCTCAAAGCAAGCAAACAAAACTACTATCTTTTCAATTCTAATATAGAAAGAGAAATTGAATGCTTAGGGAAAAAAGTCAGAAAGTAACACTTTAGTTCTTTTCTTTTATAATAAAGTTTTTCGTATTAAACTTTCCCCTAGATTCTAACTAGTGTTTCTTCCTAGATAATTCTTCTCTCCATTCTGTTCCTGTGGCTCATTCTTGAGTTTCACTGCTCTTTATGTTTTCCAACCAAATGGGCAAGGTATATCCCAAGAAATAGTTTACAGACCTACTTCTCCAGTTTGAGATTAAATTAAAACAAAAAAAAGATGATTTTTTTTCATAACAAAACGTTCTAGAGGACACTCTTTTAAGACAGAAATGTAAAGCTTTCAAAATATTGATACATTAGGAGAATATGAAATACCAAGTAACAAGGTATTATTTAATGAGTGAGTGTTGTTTGCCCTGTGTAATAGCATAGAGGACTTTAAGTAATATACCTTTTTAAAATGTAACAAATGTACTAAGTTGTAGGGTTGAACATTGGTCATAGTTTCCACTATACATGACACATTAGTTTTATGCTTCATCAAGTCTTTGCCCATTTGACGCTTAACAATGGAAACTGGAATCAATATTCTTGTTTTTATTCCTGTTTAATAAACTTGGTGAGTTTTTTTCTTTGTTGTATGTTAGCAGAGGAACCCTTTTTTTCCGTATGATTTCCCAACTGCAGTGTACAACGCAAGAGAAATTTTGATGGGTTACTTGGCCGTGAAACCCTTTAAATCTGTACAGAGCCTTAAGGTTCCCTGGAGTGCAGTTTGAAAGCCATTATTTTAAATTAGTACTAAATTAAATTTTGCTATTTTAATTTCCTCCTGATTTTTTTCTCTTGGTTCACAATCCACTGTTTTCTTAATGCTTTACTTTTCACCATTGAATGTTACTAATGGTTTTGTGCGGCTGGAGTTTAATCCTAATCCTAATCTGATAATTTAATAGAAATTCCTAGTTTAGAATTTAGGCAGAAATTTGGAGTTTGAGTAGTACAGTTTTAAAATTGTAATTAACCTTTAAGTAATTCAAGTGTGTTTCTTCTTACACTTTATGTGGATCAAACTGATAGTTTTCAAATTTTAATGTACATAAGAATCATCTGGAACACTTGTTAAAAATGTGGGTTCCCAGGCTACATCCCCAGGGATGTGAGTCAATAAATCTGTGCAGGAATCTGAAAGTCTGTACTTTTAATGGCTTAGATGATTTTTTTTATATAGATGGTTTACATTTTCCATATGCACTACAAAACACTGTTTTTGGCAGTCAGTTTTACCATTAGGAGTTAAAACTTTGCTTGGTCTATACAGGAATTATCTCTGTTACCCAGAGGCTAAACATTCCTAGGTAATGGTCTCTAAGCAAAAATTTTATCTAACCCTTTGACTTTGTGTGCAAGAGAAATGAAAGCAAATTGCTGAAAAACTCAACACCAACAATAGAGAGACGAAAGCAAATCTGTGTAATGCCAAAGACTATCCATATCACTAGGCCATACTGCATGTTAAAATAATGATGTCTGCATTATTATTCATCAGAAGAAAGTTTGAAAAAAACCCAGTAAAGAGAAAAGTAAACAATTGTTTTAGAAAGATTTAAATGGAAAAAAAAGTTAAAACTCTTGCAGCTCTGAAGAAGATAACCTATACTTCAGCCCTTAACAAGACCTGTTAAATAAAATATTAATCTATTTTGCTTATACTGTGAAGGTGCAAGTGTTTGGACAAGCTTGAGAAAATTGTGCCCTTTTGCCTTGTAGAATATCATATAATAAAGTTTTATTATATTTCAGGTTTCTGCTTTTAATGCCAGTTATTCAGATTCCGGACTCTTTGGGATTTACACTGTCTCACAGGCTGCTGCTGCTCGAGATGTAAGTTTTTTTTTTGTTTTGTTTTGTTTTGTTTTTTAACCAAGAACATGTATTGGTACATTCTACATACAATGGTCTCATTCATTACAATTATTCTGTACCTATACATGATGCATCTTGGTTCTCCCCCCTCTCCCCTGCCCCTCCCCTCTGCTCCCTCCCTCCCTATTTACAGCAGGATCATTTATCATTTTCCATATTTTTCCTTTCCCCTCTCTTTCCCCTGTTGCCTTTCTGCTTTTCCCCTTCTTTCCTTCTAGTACTCCTCTTCGAGATGTAAGTTTTAAACTTGCCTACTCTCACAAAATTTATTCCCACAGTTTATATGGTTTTAGTTAGAATATGGGATGTTTAAATGCCATGATTTATCAGCACTGTCTGTATTGTGATATTATTGAAGTGTATCTGATGGGGGAAATCCTATATGTATACTAAAACTTCCAGGAAGGAGGGGAGATGCCTCAGTATTTTAGTTCTGTTTAGACAAGTGGCATTGAGTTGGCGTTGAGATAGCTAATTTCAGAATCCGGGAGAAGTCAGGATGCATATATGCTGATCCTTATATTGAAGTCACAGTTATGGTTGAAAAATTATAGAAGAAAACTGAAGCTCATGTTCTGGGAAACACCACCACTTATGTAGATGACTAAGGAAAATGGCCAGGAAAACAGGAAGGGAAAAAACAAAAGGACAAACAGGTATATTTGGAGGTCAGGAAAGAGAAAATAGTTAATATTTTAATCCACTACAGATTAGGATCTCATTAGTTACCACAGAGAGGTCTGGCAGTTTTAGCAAACTAGATCATCACTGGTGATCTTAATTTTCCCCAGAGTAGTTGGAAATAAGCTAAAATTTATTGTGATTAAAATATTAAATTATCGCAGACTGGGAATGAATGAGAAGTAAGAAATGAGAGATGTAAGCAAATGGCACTTAGACTTTCAGGGAAGAGGCTGGTAGCTTTTGGAGAGTTTACACTGAGAAATTAAGTTGGAAAAGACATTCATAAAGAGAAAGACTGGATCAGGTATCGGAATTAGAAAATGATAAATGGCTCAAGTCTGGAAAAGCAAGAGCAAATACGATCCAGAATACTGTGGACAGTTTAATCTTGGAAGTCGAGGCTAATGTTGGGAAATAATGTTGGGAAGACAAGGAAGTGCATGTTCAGTGAGGCAGGAGGCTAAGTCGTGTTCTAAGAGTGAGAGAAGGAAGAAAAAGTGAAAGAAATGAGGTTTGGGACAAATGAATGCCTGGATACCACAACAGGCAGCAGCAGTAGTATAGGGTATCTCCATGAAATAAGTAAAAAAAAAAAAAGAAGAAATGAGTGACCATGAATTCACAGTATAGTAAGCCAGGACTATTTTATAATTTTAAGTCATTACCGTTTACTACCTCAGTGGAACAATGGGGGAGGCAGGCAGTAGGATTAATCCCAGGTTGGAACCTTGCTAAGTGAGCAGGTTAGAAGTAGAAGGAAGATAGTGAGGGAGCTAAGAGCAAGAGTGACTGAAGGGATAGTTTGTAGCCATAGACCAGACAGAGAAGAAAGACTGAGAGGCTTGGTAGATTGAGAGAAAGTAGACAAGTCAAGGAAGTAGATAGAGATGCTGATAAAGTAGAAGAATAAAGACAGAACTGAGGCCAGAAGCTTTAGAATTGGGAGTTAGGATTTCAGAGTTAAGATGGGTGTGGCTGTGGAAATGGGTAACTAACACGGAAAGGGAATGTGTCCTAGAATTTAGGTCATCAGAGGAACAGTAAGTAGTAGACCTGGGTGGTGCCAGGGTTAAAGTGGAGAAGATCACGACTAGGTTTATTATTTATTCCACAAGTATTTACCAAGCATCCACATCACTGCAACTTGATTCCTTCATGACTCTGGTATCTAAGTATGGATAAAATAAGCCTTACAAATTGGCTGTGTGTGGATTACTACTTTCTCCTTAGTGAATAGTAAGAGATAGCAGTATTAATTGCGTGACATTGAAACAGTCTGGAGGAGTTTTAAGAGATGCTTATTCTTTATAGGCAAAGACAAATCCATGTGTTTGCTCTTTCTTGAAGAAGACGTCTCCTCTTCAGCCATCTTCTGCCATCTGCCTCTTAAATTTTATAAAAAGTTTGGCTGCTCGGATATTTTAAATTGTACAAACAGCTGCTGTAAGGGACGTATAGCTACTACAGAATTCCAGATAGATACTGCTGTATCTTTAAAGCTTTTCGTCTTGTGTTTTTGCCCAGTAGAAGGGCGTTTGGTTGCCTCAGGAGACTCTGGCACTGGCCAGAGATGATCAACTTTCATTTGTGTGTCTTAGGTTATCAAGACTGCCTACAACCAAGTAAAAACAATTGCTCAAGGAAACCTTTCCAGTGCAGATATCCAGACTGCCAAGTAAGTTTCCATAGTAACTGTGTGCTTTATATTTTCTTATTTGAAATCTGTAGTTTTCCTGGTTATGCCACTATTACATATAAGATTTGAAGTACAGAAGAGTATTAAAAAGAAAGGGAAGGGCTGGAGGTGTCGCTCAGTGTAGTTGTCTAATATGCATGGGGGCCTGGGTTAATCCCCAGCACCAAAGAAGTAAATACATAAATGAAAACATCTGTATATCCTACCACCTAGAGATAGAATTATTAATATTTTGGTTATTTTCTTCCGTTTTTAAATGTAATTGTTAATATTGTATGCATTCACTTGAGTCTTTTTTTGGTTGTTTGAGACAGAGTCTCACTGTATAGTCCAGGCTGGCCTTGAACTCACTGTGCAGCCCAGGCTGGCCTCGAATTCGTGGTGGTCCTCCTGCCTCAGCCTCCCAAATGCTGGGATTAGGGTGTGCACCACCACACCCAGACAATTTTTTTTTAATTTATTTTTATTTTTTACCAAGAACATGTATTGGTACATTGTATACATAATGATCACATTTATCATGGTTGAGCCGGGGATTTAGCTCAGTGGTTAGAGTGCTTGTAATGCAAGCACAAGGCCCTGAGTTTGATCCCTGGTACCAAAAAAAAAAAAAAAATTTTATCATGGTTATTTTGTACCTATACATGATGTATCTTGGTCCCCCGCCCTTTCCCACCCTTCCCTTCCATTCCCCCTTTTCCTTATTTACAGCAGATTTATTTACATTTTTCCATTTTTTTCCCTTTCCCCTTTCTTTCCCTTTTCCCTTCCTCCTTTTCCCTTCTAGTTCTCCTCTTTTGAATATTAACTTTCTTTTACCTAATACCTATTATGCCTCTTTCTCTTTATGTACACTTATGGTTTCTCATATCAGAGAAACAATTTGATGTGTACTCATGAGTGACTGATTTATTTCACTTAAGAGTATGTTTTCAAGGTGCGTCGATTTACCTACAAATGACTCTAGTTTATCCTTTTTCGTGGCAGAGTAGTACTCCACTATGTAGAAAAGCCACATCTCCTTTAGCCATTCCTTAGTTGTTGGGCATTTGGGTTGTTTCCAAGACTTAGCTATTACAAATTGTGTTGCTATGAACATGGTTGTGCATATATCACTGGTATGAGGTTTTCAGTTCTTCTGGGAAGATACCAAGCAGAGGAATAGCTGGATCAAATGGAACCTCTAGATTTAGTTTTTTGAGGAGTCTCCATATTGATTTCCATAGTGGTTGGACTAGTCTACATTCCCACCAACAGTGGAGAAGGGTTCCTTTTTCCCTGCAGCCCCAAACCAACATCCTTTTTAAATAGCATGTTTATCGTAGAAATTTGAAAATTACAAAAAAATATGATTCTGTACCACTGATACTTTCTGCCCTGCTCCCCTCCTGCCTTTGTTGTTGTTGTTGTTGTTCTTGTACTAGGGATTGAATTTAGGGCCTTCACTCCATTCCCTAGCCCTTGTTTTTGAGACAGCACCTTGCTAAGTTCCCCAAGCTGGGCTTAAACTTGTGTGATCCTCCTGCCTCAGCTTCCCAGAGTGCTGGGCATACAGGCATGTACCACTCCATCCGGCTCCAATGATTCCTCTTTTTAAAATGTCATAATGATGTGTCTTTTTATTCAGGTTACTAAAGACTTGTTTAGACAATATTAATTGATGTGTCAAAAATACAGCAAAAATGCTAGTTGTTTTCTACAGTTGAAAATTATAGGCTATAAAGGATTTCTTTGGGCTTAAAACATTTGTATTTGGGAGGGAGTTTACTGGGGATCAAACTCAGGGCCTTGCACTTGCTAGGCAAGCACTCTACTACTGAGCTAAATCCCCAGCCAAAACATTTGCATTTTATGTTATAGTTTTGCCCTCCTTATCCACAGAGTTTGTCTTTATGGATTCAACCAACCACAGATAAAAAAATATTTGGGGAAGGGGGCGGGGTGTGCATCAGCCCACAGCATTCTGCCAAGTGGGTAATGCCTTAAGAGCCCACACAGGTAGGTATCTTTGTTTAGTAAAAATGCTTGAAGTCATCACTAGAAATATATCATAAGGCAGCAGGAGTTACTTCACATTAAAATAGTTTCATCTAGATTTAAGTTCCAAAATCCAAAGGTAATCTGTTGAGGTTTTAGTACAGCTTTGTATTGACATCTTTCTAAACAGTAATGTAGAGAGCAAACTGTTTGGTGAGCTGAAGAAATAGAACAGAGACCTTCAGCTGTTAACTTGCCTGTTTACCAAAAACATGTTGCAGAGTTTGAAAGTAATACTTTAAAATTGCCTTGCTCTGTAAAACTGACTCCTGCCTTTGTCGGACAGGAACAAGCTGAAAGCTGGGTACCTAATGTCAGTGGAGTCTTCTGAGGGTTTCCTGGATGAAGTCGGGTCCCAGGCTCTAGTTGCTGGTTCTTACGTGCCTCCGTCCACAGTCCTTCAGCAGATTGATTCGGTGGCTGACGCTGATGTTGTAAATGTAAGCAAATGAAATCTTACGATTTAACATTAGAGAACTTTAATGATCAGCTTTCGGAAAGAATACGTAAGCTGCCTTGGGCTGTGTATATTGTTCTCTTGTTGATTGGTCCATCTGTTCCTAATGTGAAGACGGGAGGACTCATAACCATCAGATTACAAACAGCTTCTTTATCTACCGTGGTGTATATGTATCTTCCTCATTCAGATAAATTACCCTTAGGTTAGACCATTTTAAATTGTCAAAGGTCAAGAAGAATCAAATACTGGCAATTTTTTATGACTTGATCTAAATAGTTGGTTGCTGTTTTTTCCACATTCATCCTGAAGAAGTAAATTCATCCTGCCAATTCTTCACCTTTAGTGTCTCAAGATTTTCTTTACTTTTATTAGCCTAAGACATTCTGCTGTTACTCTTTTTTTCCCCCACATTTGTGATTGTTCTCTACAAGATTGAGTTGTTGCGGAGTGAGGATTATGTCTTATACTTCTTTGTATTTCCTACAGTGCCTAATAAGCATGTGAACTACAGAATATATCTAAAGTCAGTGTGTTTTCCAAATCTTTTCTACGTTAAAAATGCCACCTCCAGGGGCTGGGGATTTAGCTCAGGGGTAGAGTACTTGCCTAGCAAGTGCAAGGCCCTGAGTTCAATCCCCGGCACCAAAAAAAAAAAAAAAAAAACCAATTCCTTTTCCACTGTAAATGTCTCAATCATCTCATCATTGTATAGGGATAATAGGATAGAAAAGAGAGACAAGGCTATTTTCAGGTAAAAACCCGAACTTCAGTTGTACCCTAAATTCATCAGTACATACTCTTCTAAATGGCTGTCTTTACCTTACTAGGACTATATGAGACCCAGCCCAGCTCCTCCATCACCATCTCTCCTTGGAAAAAGCTGGCCTGAGATATTATGGAGGCTCTCACTTTACCTAGACCTGCTTTGTGGTATTACACTTAAACAACTAGTCTTTGAACTCGAAATAGTGGCATAAGGAATACCAGGACATAAAGTTTGTCTTTTAATTTAGCAATCATTGTATTTTGATTGACTCACACTGTTTGCCATTGTAATCTGGAAACAAGTACAGCCCAGCCTGAAACCACTTAGCCCTCCCCTATTTGTAGTGTCAGTGAGACTTTCCTTATCCACCTTTCAACAGCTACCCTCTTATATAAAGCACTACTCTTACTCAGTTGGTTACACATGTGATGGAATATTCATATTCACATAAAATAAAGCACTAGCCATTTCAAGTTAATTTTCACATGAGGCTATTATAAAATTACTGGTGTAGTGTTCTATCTGTAAAGTCTTGAAATGACAAGTTTATATATTTGATGATACATACTATTTCTTTTAACTTTCTGTATTCTTTTGTTTATTTAAAGGCTGCAAAGAAGTTTGTTTCTGGCCAGAAGTCAATGGCAGCAAGTGGAAATTTGGGGCATACACCTTTCATTGATGAGTTGTAATATTAAAGCACATTATTGCAGAAGAGCTGGCCCAGAGCAGCAAACACGTGAAAGTTAGAAGTCTCTAATATTAATATAATGTTTCTTTTTCTCATTTAGGTGAAATATCTTAAAGTATTATTCCCAGCTGACCTAGAGTCAATAAAACATTCTGCTTAAATGTTTTCCTTCCATTTTTCCTAGTTAATCAGCAAGTATTTATTACAGGCTGATACCTTTGTTTTAGATACTTTAAAGAAGGCAGGAATATTATAATTGAGTAAATCAACTGTATCAATTAAGAAACACCAGAAACTATAAAACTAAGTAGCTACCAAGATAAAATTTTCCAGATTATTATTGGTGACTTTTAAGATAAAAGCAAGTTAAAAATGTGTCATTTTGGAGTAACAACAGTTAAGTGGTCTGGTTTTTAATCCCCTTTTTTCCTTTTTTGTAGTAAAATTATTTCTGAAAAATTGCTTATGAGTCATATCCTGATACCTGTTATTTCATGTACTTCATTTTATGTCTGATTTATCATCACTATAGCCGTTTTTTTCTCTCGTATCTCTGCATCTGTTTCAATCCTGTCCCTTTGAAATAATTAACTACATCAGCCCAACAGTCAAAAGTAGGGCTCTCTTTCTTTAACACATTCCTGCCAGCATGAACCACCAGTGATACATGCATGACTGTCCCTGCCAGCATGAACCACCAGTGATACATGCATGACTGTCCCATCCAACAGTTTGTACCACTGGTAGTACAAATGGATCTCATCACTGGTATCAGTCTTTTTACTAATAAAATTAATAAAAAGCCACCCAATGGGACCATCATCCATGTACCGCTACTGGTTCGAGCCACCCAGCAGCGAGGCATACAAATTATTGCCCTGTTGTGAGCATGTTAGCCCTAGGGGTGGTTTACCACTGAACTACATTCCCCGTCCGTTTTTATCTTTTATTTTGAGACAGGGTCTTGCCACCTTGCACAGGCTGGCCTCAAACTTTCTGGTCTTTCTGCCTCAGCCTGCTGAATAGCTAGGGTGGAAGATGTGCACCAGCATACCCAGTTTCTTTTATTTCTTTTAAGTAGGACATTGAGAGTTTACAAAAAAGAAAGACTAAATATCTAAGTATTTACCTTAAACAGTAAATTTCTCTACTGTGTCCAGACATTCAGAAACTGGGTTCCTCTACTGTATTTTCTAAAAGATAAGAAATTCTTCTCAGAAAGGGTGTCAATGATCTGAATAATGTTGCTATTTTATTGTACTGTATTGGAAGCTTTGTGAGGCCTGTGAGACCTCAGAGAAGTCTTACTATTACACTGAAGAAGGTCTCTGAAGTTTTTAACATAGTCCTAGAAAAGAATTGATAGGCCTTTACTTACTCTGTAAGAATTCCTGCAAAGCTATACATGGTGAGGAACAAAAGGTGGCTGTTTTCAAGATAAATGCTCGTGTGGCCACAGACTGGCCAGAGCACTGCCTAACCAACTTTTGGTACTGGCTGACCTTCGCTCTTCTCAACTTGGGCACAGTCCTCTAGCCAAAATGCATCTGAAGTAGAGGAAGCCGAGGAGGAGGAGCTGTCACTGTCTGCCGTCACCATTGTCCAGTATGGAGAAGGGGCTCTGGCTTTCTTGTGCTCTCTGTGAATCATCACATCACAGTTAATGTCTTTTTCAACATGAGTAGTGTGGTTCTTTTCATATTCCTGCCGTTCTGTAGAGATGGATACTGGTCTCCTTGCAGGCTGTTGCCCAGTTGACTGAGGGTACCTATATTTAAGTCTTTCATCTGAAACTGTATCTTCATTGTCATCACTGCTGGTAACAGATTCATCTTTTGCCTGCTCAGTGTTCTTTGTTGTGCTGAAATGAAAAGAATGTTGAATGAAATGGATTCTTAATATCGGAACACTTAGAATCCCCTGATAAGATGTCTTACAACCTGCTTTGGCTCATAAAAAGAAATAGAAATTGGTTTTAATACTACCTTTCTGTATCACTGAAAGTTTTTCTCTTTTTAAAAATGCCTTTAAAGCTGGCACACACCTTTTTAATCCCAGCAGCTCTCTGAGAGGTGAGACAAACTCCAGACCAGCCTGGCGGCATAGCAACTTCAGGGCCAGCCTAGAACTTAGTGAGACCCAGTCTCGAAAAACAAAAGCCTTTAAGTTTTTTCATTCTTAAATATTGCCTTAAACTGTTTCATACTACTTTAAAAACCTTTGCACAAACTTAAGCCAGACTGGTGACAAGAGTATTAGGAGGCCTTAAAGAGTGGGTTATTCCACTTCATCTGGAGTAACAAGTTCAGCCTAGCCACCTCTGAAAATTCTGTTCTCATGGGTCATAAGGTGATAACGAAAAAGGTCACCAGTTTCCAGGGGACCCAGGAAATAGCCTCAGGGATCTTCAACATGCTAGTCATTATTAAGTCACTGAGTCTTTTTCTCCTGACCCTGCCACATAGATCCTCACTCCCACCTCTCAGGGCTTACAGATGTGGATGTGTGGAGTACCCTCCTACTCAGCGTTCACTGGTCCACCTCTATCATCATCCAAAAGCCTTCAAGGTACTTTTTGTTTATTTTGTTGTTATTTGCCCCAATTATTGGCTTGATCTTTGCTGGTTGGTTACTCTGTGACTCACTGCGTTAGCCCAGGCTGGCTCCAAATTCATAGCAGTCCTGCCTCAGCTTCCTGAATGTTGGGATTACAGGCGTGCACCACCCCGTCTGGCTGGCTTGATTGTTGAAATCTGAATGATGCTTGCCTGCTAGCAATTACAAGCCTCTGGACTTTTCCAATGTCGTATAGTACTTGTACTTGATCCATCAACTGCTCTACCTCGTCCTTTGGCCAGCAGATCCAAAACTAGATGTATGGCCATCTGGCACATTCCATCCTGCTAACAGGAAACAGGTTTCTTCCCCACTGCCCTGCCAACCTGCTAAACTTACTAGTGTTATAATATTCTTGCCAATATGCCTATTTTATTTACTTCCAAGAACTTAAGCAACTTTTTCTACATTTCGTCTCTTTTAGTAATAATGCAGTTGGTATTGAGTCGTTTTTACTGAGCCACTAGTCTTAAATGGTGTCTTTATCCTTGACATAGGGCCATATAAGGACATTCAGAGGAACTCGGGAGGAAAAAACACTTTGCCTTCTGACAGACTCAGGACTTCCTGAATGAAAACACAAAATTTATTTTTCTCAGACTACAAGAAGTATCCTTGGTAACTCTATTTAGGCAACTTTGAATGGGTGGTAGAGCTCAGCTTATTAAACTGGTATTAGATAGGCCCCAGCCAGCAGAGGTCAGGGTTGGCTGGAAACGGAGGTTTCATACACTCAGACTTACCCAGAGCATCATATGGAGTATCTTCTCCATTGTACACAGTGCCATCTGGTGCTGGAAAAGGTCTTGCTGTGAAAAAGTCTTTTCCTTCCACTTTCCCCTTCCACATATGTTACTCAAATGCCTTAACTGTAAGTGCTTTGCTTAATTAAGAAAGGATTTAGAATGTGCTTTGTATTGTTCTGTAAATCTGCACGTTTTCACTTTTTACTTAATTGTGCTATTCTTTTTATCTCTTTGCTTTTTAATAATCACCCTGCCATCCTTGGATTTTAATATTCTGAATCTCAAACTCCTCTAAGTATTCAATTTTAGTATGTGTGCTGCCGAAGCAAGCACTCCTCTAAGTATCCAAAGTGCTTAGAACACAGTGGTTCTATAAGCAAATGGTTAAGAACACAAACTCAGTTATATTCCCTACATGTAAGTGGCCAGTAGCTAGCATGAGACAACTCAGATGTAGAATATTTCCACCACCACAGAAAGTTGTTGCTGGTTGTGGTGGTACACACCTGTAATCCCAGCATTTGGGAACCTGAGGCAGGAGGATTGCTGTGAGTTTGAGGCCAGCCTCAGCTACATACTCAGTTCAAGGCTAGTCTGAACTACATATTGAGACCCTGTCTCAAAAAAAAAAAGTTGTTAACAGCCCTGCTCTAGAAACAGACCTGTGCTCTATAGCCCTGTGTCGCCTGACACACTTCTTTGGGCTTCAGCTTTTCTTAAAATAAGCATAAAGAAAAAGCATTTGCAAGAGGATTTAATGGCATAATCACAGTGCTGACCACACAGTAAGCAATAAGTATTCACTAATATTTTTAATGATTTTTAATCAAATCAGAATTCATCTGGTCACAGGAAAAAAATTTTCCCCAGTTTGCCTGATCCAAAGAGGACAGCTGCTCCCCTTCGAAGCCCACCATTACCACTTCAGAACATAGTCTGCCTTTTGGTTTTTTGAGAGAAATCAAAGATGGAGATTCCTTCCATGAAATCTTAGATTTATAAATTTGTCAACTAACTATTTTTCACTTTAAGTTTTTTGAAAAATATACATACACACAAACACTTTGGTGGCCAAGAAATGGAGTGTTTACTCCCGCTGGTTAAGCTTCCCCAGTGCCCTGGCTATCTACAGGTCAGCTCACTGCTCTTCTTGGTTTTTTTAAATACTTTGGGAACCCAGCAAAGCACAACTGTGGGCTATGTCAGCTCTTTAGCCACAAGTCTGGGTTTCAGAAGTACAGGTAATGTAATATGGACCATTTTCTAGTCTAACTAAACCTTACCTATATTTCTTGGAGCCTACCCCCATATGCAACAATACATAGCTACAGCAACTAGTGTTCTGACAGAATTAAGGGTCACTCTTGCATCAGAGCACTGAATTTGACACTAAGGAAAAGGATCTCATTCTGTATTTTGTGTTCTATAGAACACTCCCTACTATATCCCTGTTAAACCTAGTACAGGTAAATACACAGGCTTTCAGAAATTATTTAGGTGATTTGTCTGAGATTCAAAACTGGTTCCAGTTTTTTATTCGCTCTTCTGATAAATGATCCCTCCTCCATGTGAAAATTTCACGGTAGGTTTAGCAGAACAAGACAGATTCAGTCCCTACCTTCACGGAGTATACACGTTCCTAGGGAAACAGTAAACAACTGTTCATACATATTATTTAAAATTGGGTGAAAAGTGCTTCGTCCAATTTGATGCCTCCTGCATTATGTATGAAGGCCTCTTGAGAAAAGAGCCTTAAGGATAAATACTGAAGAGAAGAACTCTGCATGTTACAGACAGAAGAGCAACACAAGGCAGAAAACTGAAAGCCAAAGTAAGCTAGAGGGATGAGGAGAGCAGCATGAGATGAAGCCAGACCATGGATGGCAGCATAGGCCAGTGTAAGGATTCTGGCGTTCATTCTAAAAACAAAAGGTCTTAAAAATCTTAAGTTACACTTGTTGCAAATAGGGAGCCTGGGTGAATGGAAGAGAGGGGAGGGGAAGAGGGGGGAAAACCAAGATGTATCATGTACAGGTACAAAATAACCATGTTGATTGTGATTATGTATACAATGTACCATTACATGTTCTTGGTAAAAATAAAAAAAAAAAAAAAACCTTAAGTTAGATGTACAGGTACAAAATAAATGTGATGAATGTAACCATTATATGTACATTGTACCAATACATGTTCTTGGTTAAAAAAAAAAATCTTAAGTTAGAAAACGCCATGATCAGATTTGCATTGTAAAAATGCCATCCTGTATAGAGAATGAATAGGCAAGAGTAGGTCCACAGAGATTAAAAGCTGACTCTGGGACAGTGGTAATAGCCAGGGATAGAAGTGTACAAATGTGAGGGTTTGGGGATTTAGCTCAAGTTCAATCCCCAGCACCAAAAAAAAAAAAAAAAGTATAAATGTAGACGGAGAAACAAAGCACAACCCTAAATATCTGGCTTGTTCAAGTAGGTAAACACTAAACACTCCCCAAGATAGGGTCACTGAGCCAGTTGCAGTGGCCTATGCCTGTAATCCCAGCACTCACAAGGCTGAGGCAGGAGGATTGCAAGTTTGAATCCTGCCTAGGCAACTTAGTGAGACTCTGGGGATGTAGCTTAATGTAAGCATCCTGGGTTCAATTCCCAGTACCACACACATGCACACACAAGACTGGGCCACTGGAAAATCACCGATGAGCTGGCTTTCAACCTTAAGCTAAAGAGTTCAAGGGATTTATGATATATGCAAATGAAGATATCAAATGGGTGTTTATATGTTTGGAGATAGTACAGTTTGAAAGTGATTAGTGTATGGATAGTAATGGAAACCACAAGCATCAATGAAACCGATTGCCTAGGAAAGTAAGAGCCAAGGGTTAAACCTTAAGGAACTCTGAGTTGGGTAGAAAGACCAAGAGCAGGGCTAGGGACTTAGCTCAGTGGTAGAGTGCTTGCCTAGCAAGTGTGAGGCCCTGAGTTTGATCCCCAGCAAGCCCCCCCCAAAAAAAAACCACCAAGAGGAAGTGGCCTGAGGTAATAAGTACAAGAGTGTGGCATCACAGAAGCCTGGGGAAGATGGTATGTCTGAGGTAGGGGTAGTTGGAAAGTGTAATGCTGTTTAGAAGGTGTGCAAAATAAATACAGAAGGGTCATTGGTGTCACAGTACGAAGGCTGTGAATGATCCCAAGATGAAGCTGCAGCTAAGACAAAAGCAAAGCCTAGATGGAAGTGGACTGGGGAGTGCCTGGGAATTGGCATCTCCTGATGAAATGGAGATGTCAGTTCAGCTATTTGAACAAGTTGGGAGGGGAGTCAAGGGATGGTGCAGTAGCTGGACAGAGCAGAGCAAGGGGAGCAAACTCGGAGGCATGACTTAAAAGGGCTTCAGGATTATCAGGAAGGATTCAGAGAGAAAGAAGCTAACATGCAGGTGCACATTTTAAGAGCTGACTGGAAAGAAGGGTACAGTGCAAGTGGCCTTAGGGAGAGAGCTCCCACCAATGACTAACCTCAAGTTGCCTTTATCATGCCATCTCATGTGAGACCCTGCATACTTTCCAAAAGGATCTAGCAGCTCACTAAATTATTCTGGTAATGTCACCAATCCCTCCTCCCATGGTCCTTACCATCTAATTCCAACAGTAAACAGGACCCTGTGATTCACAGGTTCTGTATTGTAAGAGTTCCTAAAATGAAGTACTTACCTAAATGTTACTGGGAGTTTTGTCTCAGGAATTAAATCGTATGTTTCTTGCCATTCCTGAGGTATATCAATAAAATCTCGGTAAACCTTTATTTGTAGCACTGTTCCTATGGTGATGTGTTGCAGAAGCTTTAAAAATTCCCGAAGTGTATATCCTAGTACATTGGCATAACCAACACTAATCAGAACATCACCTAAAGGAAGAAAAATATTATCAGTAAAACTAAGGTAATGGGTTGAAAGGGCCATATTGATTTCTGGGTTTCTTGTAAAGTATTTTATTTTAGACTAAAACCAGTCTTCACCCTTTATTGAAAATGTTCATCTTGGCCAGGAGTGGTGGTGGATGCTTGTGCAGCTACTTGGCAGTCTTGAGAAAGAGGGATTGCAAGTTCAAGGCCGACCTAGGGAACTTAGTGAGACCTGGTCTCAAAAAATTTTTTTTTATTTTTACCAAGAACATGTATTGGTACATTGTATGCATAATGATCATAATCAACATGGTTATTTTGTACCTGTACATGATACATCTTGGTTCCCCCCTCTTCCCCCCCTCTTCCCCTCCCCTCCCTTCCATTCACCCACTGGTCTCAAAATTTAAAGAACTCCTGGGGTTCAATTTTCCATACTACAAGAAGGAAAAAAGTTCATCTTGTTGGCCTGAGTGTCCTTTGCATAAAGAATAATGCTTGTGAGATGCTTCTTAATAGCTGTACAGGGTGTTGGGGATTTAGCTCAAGGTGGTAGAGCTCTTGCCTAGCAAGCAGCAGGCTGTGAGTTCAATCCCCGGCATCACCCCCCAGTAGCAGTATAATGGAAGATACTATAATAGTTTGAGACGTTTCTGAAATTCGTGGTGTAACAGGCTAAAATCCATTTGTACCATCCTTTAGGATTCTAACCATCCTTTAGGATTCTAAAAATATATTAGTTTCAAAGACAATGAATCACTATTACTAGTAAAGAATAAAACCACTCAGACTAAGTGATAGTAAATGACCTACTTTCTATTATACCTGCCTGGCAATCTCCAGTGCCCTCCACAGTAAATAGCCTGTATTAAACATCAAGCCTTTCATTTTAATTTCCTGCTCCTATATGGAATTAGTTGGGAAAATAATTCGCATGAAACATTGGGCAATTAATTTGCTTTAATTCTGCTTAAGATGTGTATGCAGAGTATGTTGGTTTAAAGGAATTTGACAGCTAGACACTGTTCTTTAGTGCTGGACAGGAAGGGAAGCATGACAGTCAACCATGGAGCATCTGAGTCCCACCGGGTGGGAAGAAGACACCATCCTGGCAACAAATACCTGGATTTCCAAAATGGGAAAAGGCAAAAAGACCAATTGCCTGAATTCACTTTCACCAACATCCCCCCTTCCACCCCCAGTAGCTAGGACACCAACCTGTAAACTAGACCCAGCCTCCAGGCACTGCCTTCTGGGTCACTGAACCTGGAACAGGAGATGCTGGAGGGTGACAACAGCACTGTTTCCAGGAGTAGTTATACGTGGCTATTTGCTCTCTCCCCGTTTGCCGAGCCTGCTTCTGCAGCTTTTCGGGCAACTCTGTCAGACTTAGTATCCTAAATTCAGTGCCTCAACAGAACTGTTTTGTGTTGCTTACTATGATGAACCCTGAATGCTACTTGCATTCAGCAAAGACTTTGAGAAAGCAATAGAAAAGATTTGTTTTTTAAGGACAGACTCATTTTGGGTAAAATCTTAGTCATCACAGCTTATTAATACTGACATTCTGCCAAATGGTAATGAGGATTTTATAACTGACATGGGTTGAAGTGTCTCAGATGAAGTTACAAAGAATGAGTCCACCATTCTGTGTGTGGGAAACTAGGGACCCCAAATCACCATTATTCTAAGACAGCTCAAGCCCAACCTCAAAGGACAGAAAGGTTGAGAAGAAGCGCCTTTCTCTGATACTACACCCCAATGGGCTAAAATAGGGAATTACACTGATGCCCAAGGAGGCTTCCAAAGAATGCCATGGACAGATTTCCACAGCGCTAGATCCTCTCAGAAATAAAAGCTTCCATTATTTCAGAAAATGAATACTTAGAAGGGTGGAGAAAACCTCTACCTCAGTCTTAAGAAGTAGCTGGGGGTAAAAATCCACCATGTACCTGAAGCTAACTCCAGGATGAAACAAGGCTTCTCCCAGCTACCAGCAGGTTGCACAGTATGCAACAGCTGCTCTTCCTACGAGATTAATTACAGTGGGGGGAAAAGCCCTCTGTAGATGAGCATACGTGCCTAATGCTAAACAGAGTGTTTATAGCTGAAAGCTATGGCTTGGCATTCTGCTTAATTATGTTGTAAAAGGGTGACTTTTATCAAGAGAGCAGAAAATAAACAGCTTAATTCCCTGACCATTCTGGCTGTAAACCAAAGGTGTCAGCCTATAAATATGATTACTCTAGCAAATAGATATTAACATTGCCCTTCATAGAGAGACACCAGTTTGATATTTATGAACACCAACCTCACAGCAAGTCTTTTTTCTGTTTTAATAGGCTGTAGGAGTGACATTATATAAACTTTGTCTCGGTTACCTATATTAAATCAACTTTGCAGCAGCCACACCACTACTGAAAAATAGATTTTATTTTTCTCCATCCCTCTCAACTAGGCTATAAATTGCATAAGTTCCGTGTGGCTAGGGATCCCATCTCTTTGGCTCCCCACTATTCTCACAGTGCCTAGCAGGGAGCCTGCACACAGCAGACATTCAGGAAATGCTAACAAATGAATAGAGCTATGTTAATTTCTTAAGACTTTGGACACTGGGTCTATTAAAGCCACACTGGCCAAGAAGAATTTAAAACCTAGCCAGAATAAACTAACACTGAACTAAACTAGGCAATCAATATGAAATCCTATCATGAAACACCAAAAGAGAAAACTTTGAAAACACATGGATGAAAAAGAATGGTGCTCAGAGCCAATGGGATCAAAGAAATAGCAAATTTCCACAATTATCACCTCCCACCATCTCACAATAATTGTCAAAAATGGCTGAATTACAGAGACTGAAACCTAGATACTGGAAAGAAGTGGCTGACTTACCATGAAGAGATTTGGAGCTCTGGACTCTCTGGATTGATATCTCACTTCTAGTTATTAGGTAACTGGCTAAAAAGGTATAGGCTTTCTGGGTAGACATGAGTTCAAATCCCAGCTCTGATCACAGTCTTAGGTATATATAGCAAACGAATTATTTCATCTCTCTAAATTTCTGTATTTGATTATCTACATTCCAGGAATGATACAAGGGTTAAATTCCACAATAGGTATGAAAACATCTTGTACAACACCTGGGACAAATACCATTTCCTGTTTGTATATTAAACATGGACATAATAAATGTGCCAGAACTGTGGGCTAGCCCTGGATTTAAAAGGTGAGTTCAAGACAGCCTCTGACTGTAAAGAGCCCACTAACTATAGCCCCACCAAGAGATTCTGTGTCACAGGCATGCACCAGTGTATATTCCTGTCTCACTTAGCACCTTGGAGTGACTAACATTTGTCATCTGACTCCAGAAAAACTGAGGAGAAAAGACCATAAGGCCTGTCCTGGAGTTCTTGTATTTTGTGCTATGGCTTGGATAGGTGTCCCCCAAAGGCTCATGTGTCAAAGCTTTGGTCCCCAGACCATAGCACTATTGGAAGGTGATGGAATTCTTAGGGGTGGGGCTTAGTGTCGAGAAGTTGAACCACTGAGGGGGGGTGCCCTCGAGAACACTGGGACTCCGTCCCTGTCCTGTCTCCATTTTGCCTCCTGGCTGCTGAAAGTTGAAGATGCCACATGCTCCCACCATGATGTGCTACCTTGCCACAGGCCCAAAAGCAACAGAGACGGCTTCCCATGGTCTGAAACTGTGAGCCATGGTAAACATTTCTTCCTTATAAACTGTTTATCTCAGGTATTTGTCACGGTGACAGAAACCTTGTTAACAGAATCTGGGAACTCTAGAACTGTCCTGGTAGTTTGTCCCCCAGCACCAAGCAGTAATATGCAGAGAAAATGCTTTCAGTTTGAAGGTAAGGCAAAATGTTCCATTATAGTATCGTGTACCCACTTTCTCATCTAAGCTGTTGCTTCCAACCCCAGCTGTGAATTAGAATCCCCTGCAAAGCTTTTAAAGCATATCCCAAACCCACACTGACTGAATCAGGACCTCGGGCAAGATGGAGCCCAGGTGATTCTAATAGGTAACCAGGGTTGCTGAGAGTTCTATATCACAATCTTTTTGTTTTGTGTTTTGAGACAGGGTCTTGCTATGTAGTTCGGGCTGGCCTTGAACTCATTCTGTAGCCCAGGCTGTCTCAAACTCATGGTGATCCTCCTGCCTCAGCCTCATGAGTACTGGGATTACAGGCTTGTGCCACTACAACTGACTTCTATCACAATCATTTTTTTATGTTTAAAAAAAAGTCTAGAGAAATAATTGACAATATTTCTAAAATACTTGAGTCTTCAAAACACTTTCATCAAAATTATTTCATCAAATAGTAGCAATCTCTGACATAGGTTTCTTCCAATTTAGAGATGAGGTAACTAAGGCCTGGAAGGTCACATGGCTGCCCAAGAACACAGAACTAGAAAGTAGCAGACCCCGGACCTGAATTCAGGCCACTTAACCTGAAATGATTTTTCCTTTCACCATGTCACCATCCCATTGTACCTCTTTATAAAGTCCTTCCCCACTCCTTGGCACAACACCAGGCCAAGGGTAGGCACTGGGAAAGAACATCTTGCACCAGAAGAAAATTAATTCACCCAAAGATTAGAGAAGCAGGGTGCTACTGGTAAAGCCCTTGGGCTCTGGTGGCTGAGAGGGAGGGTTCAAGTCCCACCTTTTCAGTGCAATTGTGGACAAGTTGCTAAATATCTGATTCCTTGTCTGTTAGGTGGTTTGATGCAGAATCTACTTCTTGGGGTTGTCAGAAGGATGAAATGAGATCATTCATCCAAAGGTTAGCAATGATTAGTACTGCCTACAAAAGAAGGTATTGAACAGAGTCAAACTCTGGAGTGACACTGGGCTTGTGTTTGTATGTCACTAATAAGATGCAGGGGAGCCTGGATAAGGAGCTCAGTCTCACTGAGCCCAGTTTCCTCAGCTGTAAAAAGATGAAGATAACAGTTCCTACATAGAGGATTATTGTAAGAATTAAGATTATTGTGAGAACTAACTTTCACACCCAACAGTGAGCGTTATATAAGTGATAGCAATTGACTGCCCAGTTTAAAATTCTCAACTGACAGCATCATATCATTAAGGTGATGCTGAAAACCCATGACTCCCTGAGGCATGGGGAAACCACAGTCACCTGGCTGGAGTTTGCCGTCCCTGGCTGCAGCCCCATTCTTGACAAGGTGAGTAATCTGGAGGTAGGGTCCATGCTGGATGATGATCAGGCCTAATCCCAGGTTGCCCACGGTGAGTTTGGTCTGCTTCGTTTTGCTCAAATTGTGCACAGAAGCCTTGAGCTTTAGCCTGCCTTGTCTTTCTAAGAGAGACAGAGGAACTTGTATCAGTCATTGAAATAGCAGCATAGCAGCAGTCTGGGGAATTCTGAAGCCAGACTGCTGGGGCAGTTATACAACTTCCCTGTTCCTCAGTTTCCTGGTCAGTAAAATGAGGATAATAAAAAGTACTATGAGATTTAAATGAGAGCATTAAAGGCATTTTCATCATGCCTGGTATATCATGGGTGCTTAATCAATATCAGTTATTATTATCCAGTCACATAAATACTTAATTGATACAGGAATGCTAGGTGTAGTGGTGCACACCTGTAATCGCAGCATTCAGGAAGCCGAGGCAGGAAGATTGGGAGTTTGAGACCAGCCTGGACTCAAAAACAGAAAAAAGAAAGCAAACTCTGAGACCGAATAACAGGGGAGCAAGGTATCATCTAGGGAAGGTAGATCAGGCTTTGGGTGAATTAAAGTTGAAAAGACCAGTAGGAAATATTTACACAAAGGTGGATGGGAAAGAGCAAAGTGTATCCAAGTTCTGAGACAGGTAGCCCTACTGAGAACAAGAAGGAGGAAGCAGAGTGAGTGAGGCAGGAGGCCAGCAGGCGCTGGTGCTCAGGTTTGCCTTAAGAAAAAGCTTGGAAGGGATTTAAATTGAACATGACCAGATTTACATTTAAAACAAAAACAAAATCAAACCTCTGGCTGCTTTGTGGTGTGTGGGTTGCAGAGCCTGGAGTGGAAGTGAGAAATGAAAAGGGCACTGCAGTCACCCAAGCATGTCATGGCGGTGGAAATGGACAATAGATAGATCCAAAAAGCCTTTGGGAGGAAAATCTAAAGGCCTGGGGGACAATGGGCCGTAGAAGGGGTTGGAACATGTTTTCTACAGAACCAAATCTCACAAGAAAATTCTGAGGACTAAGTGATTTAGGGCAAAAGATTTTTCTGTGAGGAAGTTTCCAGAAGGTCCTTTGTCAGTACACCGGAAGCTTCTGAAGAGAGCTGTTTTCAGCACACCTTTCCAGCATTCCACACACATCTCCTTCCACAAGGACGAGTGACACACTGCAGCTTGCCAGAACTTTGCACGTCCATGTGACTGTGGTGATTTCAGGGCCATTGCTGAGAGAGGCTCAGCCAGCTGAGGGGAGCCGGTGGGGTTTATACCCCTTTGCTCAAAGCAGATGGCGTTTGCCATCTCCAACCTCGCCTTCCCCAAAACTACAGAAGCTTTCTGGCTGGAAAACAAAATAACAGAATAAAGACGTGGTCTTCAAAGCCTTTTAGGCCAGGGATAGGGGAGCGACTTAGGCCTGGGGCATGCTCTCTTTGAGGTTCTGGTCCCTGAGCATACGCGTTTTGGGCAGGGTCTGCATTCCAGCTTCAGCCTGCAAACTAAATATGCTTATGATATAATCTATGAAGCCTGCTTTCAAAAGACAGCGGGATTCAGTAAAAAAAAGTCAGACTCAAAAAGCTCCATTCATGATTCCATTTTTATGACATTTTCTGTGGAAAAGGCAAAAAGCTAAAAAACAAAGGAGAGTGTGAGCAACTGGGGAGGAGGAGGAGTTGTCTGCCAAGCCAACAGCTGCAGAGTAATTGGGGAGCGGGTGATGGACAGGTTGCCTGTCTTGATTGTGGTGGGGTTCAACCTTAGATACACGCTTGTCGACATTCAGAGTTATCCCCTAAAACGTGTGTGTGTGTGTGTCGGGGGCGGGGGGGTGGTCCTCCCTGTGTGTGAATGATACCTTGATAATCAATAGCAAGAGGTTATCTCCCAGGCCAAGAGAGTGAAGGCCGCATTTCACAAAGGAGGAAAAGTGAGGAAGTCTTGGGACCAGAGCATCGCCCTCTCCCCGCTCCTCAATTACCATTTTTGCATCTTCGGGCTGCCTTCTCCATGGCCCAGAGGGGGCGGGTGGCTCTAGAGGGTTTCTGGAGCCGAGGATAGAGTCGGTGCCATTCCCAACAGTTTCGAACCCTCCAGGGCCCAGAGGACGGCGGGCGCCGTCCTTCGGGCTTGCCGCCAGGGGGCGCTATGACAACGCCCAGAAGTTGTGCCACTCTGGTTGAATCGAGTTCTGAGGACACTAAAAAACGTGGCGTGGGTATTGCGCTCCAGTGTAGTGTGCGAAAACTTCGATGTAAAGAACGAAGCTTCTGCCGGGAAGAGCGCAGTGCCTGGCTCACACTGGGTTCTTCATTCATTCCTGGTGAAACACGGAAATGGGAAAGGGGCAGAGAGCCCAGAGGAGAGAGTCTCAAAGATGGGAGTCTGTTTACAGAGAAAAATCATAGCTAGAAGATCACAGAAGATCGTAGAATACCTAGAAGATCAGACAATCCCTGCTACGCTCCTAATGATGGTGTTTTAAAATATTGTTATATCAATAGCTCCAACTGCTTTGCCACTACACTCTTTTTCATGGATGTTTTGGATGAGAAAGGCCAAGGATGGCCTGAAAACAATGAGTCACTATTAGGAGGAAGATTAATTCTTCCTTCTTTTTTCCAAAATAATCTTTCCTCCCCCCCACATACACTCATACAACAAATATTCACTGGAAGCCACGCTGTGGTTTGTGGTGATGCTGGGGACAGAGGAGTAGCCAGGACAAATAAGGACTCTATCCTCCTGGAACTTACATTTAAGAAGGAGATGAAGGTGACAAGTTTATGAAATACTGTATAAATTATTGAAAATAAATTCTAGGAGAGAGGGGAAGGGAATGTGTAGAGAATTAAGATGTGTTATGGAGATATACCAACTACCCACAGTGAATGTAATCATTATGTACTACATGCAGACACGTACAAATAAAAATGTTTAAAAAATAAATTTTATGAGTAACTTTTTTTTTTTTTTTTTGGTGCTGGGGCTCGAACTCAGGGCCTTCTGCTTGCAAGGCAAGCACTTTAACCACCAAGCTAAATCCCCAGCCCTAAAAGTAAATTTTAGAAGAAAAAGAAAATAACATATCAGGGTCAATCCCCTTGCATGAGGAAACAGAGTTTAAGCACTCCAGGGTGTTCAGCCCTTCAACAAGTAGTAATTAAGCACCTATCAGGTGCTGGGCACTGTGCCAAATTTCTAGGTACACCTGATAGGTCTCATTTTATTCAGCTGTTAATGTGGCTCTACACAGACGACAAGCCAGAGCAGATTTCTTGTTGGATAAATCCTGTGTGGCAGACACAAAGGGCTACTCTCAATCTCAAGGTTTCTTGCCATGGGTCATCTGTTTCCTCTTCCAAACAGTCTGTCAGGGTTCTACCTAGATATCAAATAAGTTCCATCATAAAACACATCCTTTTCTTCCATCTTACCAGTAGGGGAACGGTGAGACCTTGCGGGAGTAAGGTATGCCAGCCTTCATTCTATCTCAGTCTGAAAAATGTCCCTTTAGAGTGGGTGCCAGGGTCACACTGATTGGTGGAACTGCACGATACGAACTGTCATCGACACTGCTGTGCAGTCCAGGTACCCTGTGAGGGCTAAAGTATTTATACCACCCACCCCCACCCTGCTGTCCCCTGCTGTTGGCAGAGAAAGCCCCTTGGCCAAGATCCCATCTTCCCAGGACAGCTAGTGTCTAACAAACAGAGACCACCACAGGGACAAAGGGCAGGTGAACTCCTGGGCCTTAACTCAAGACCTGTTACCTATTAAAAGCATGGTATGTATTCTTCTGTATCCCCTTATGCTTCTGAACAATCTTACAGGCCTCAAAAACCTGGTGCATCATTAAAGCCAGGATGCTTTGGCCACAGTGTCTCCAAGAACAGGCTAGACAAGAAAATAAAACTATTGGGATCACCACAAAGGGACAGAGGATAAATAAACTCCAGCCCATTAACCTGTTACTCATTAAAAGCATGCTTTGTGTTTTCTTCTGGGGCAATCAGGGACTTAAAAGCTGCTTCTGCTAAAATGGTGACTCTTCTCTTGGGCCTGCAGATGTCTGATGGGTAGCTAAAACAGGATAAAGCTTGATATCTTCACCTTCGTTTTGTATTTGTCTCTATTGCCTTAAAACTTTGGATCAGATCCCTGCTCAGCTCTCCATATAGAGATATTTATCATTGAAAGAGTCTTTGCCTAAAAACTGATAATATAAGGTTTATTAGCCCTAAATTTATCTAACCAAGCTTTTCTCCCTAAGACTGAAGACACCAACATACCAAATAGTGTGGCTTGCATCTAAGTATCCCCCCAAAGCCTCATGTAGTCATACATGGAGCTTTTGGGGGATGGCTGAAGCATGTGTGAGACTGGGATTAAAGATATGATGCTGGGATTGATTCACGGTGAGATGCTGGGATTAAGAGTGCCCCCATGGTGGGTGTGAGTGCTACCTGCCCTGTGGGTGTATAGCATGGATAGAATATCAAGGACAGAAAGAGAGATGCTGCTGTCACTTGCTGATTGCTGCTTCTTTGATACCTTGCTGCATTTTGCCTGCCAAGAACTGTTTCTCTTCTGTCATGCCCCTCTGCCATGCCACCCTGCTTGCAAGTCAGCCAATTTTGGACTGAAATCTCTACAAACTATGAGCCAAAATAAACCTTTTCTCCCTCAATTTTGGCTGTTGGCTGTTTTGTCTCAGCAATGAGAAAAGTAACTAAGACACCAAGATAAGAGATATGCACAGACATTCAATTGTCAGCTTTTACCTCTTGGAATGGGTGCCTAGAAAGCTCCAGCCACTGCCCTAAGCCTGCAGTCACCATGGAATCCAGCAGATCCCCCACAGAACGGAGGCTGCTCCCCAAACAGAAACAAGAAACTGAAATAAAAACTGGCCTCTGGTCTCCATCAGAGCTGTGCCCCCTTCAGCTCGTCCCTTCGCTAAAGTCCCTTCCCTACTTTTTCTTATTTTCCTTTGTTAACAAGCCAGCCTGGTCTTCTCCATCAGGGTGGTGTCCTCTTCAGCTTTTCTTCTTCCCACCTAGAAGTCCCTCCCCCATTTTTTTTTTTTTACTTTTTAATTAAAACTCTTCCTGTGAATTCATGATGTTGCCTCAGTTTTAATTTCCATTATCACTGAAGCAAGGATCCACACTAGCCAGTAATACTATGGCCGGTCAGTCCCACTTTGAGACACACCCACTGCGGTCCACTGCAGCCTGACTTCTCCCTCTGCCCGGTCCTGCTTCCTTCATTCTGCCCACAATGTGGGTCCCAAAAGTGCTCCCCCAGTAAACTTCCCTCAACTCAGTGTTTCTTCAAGAACCCAACCTACTAAACAGCTAGGGCCAGAGATGACCAGAAAGAGTAGATGCTAAGAAGGTATCTGGGAGTTGGGTCACCCAGCATAATAATGAGGGCCTATCCCCAGTAGAGGAGGCGCACAGGTAGCCTCTGGCACGGGGAAGCTCTAAGACTGCAAAATATTTCACTGGTAGAGGGGCTGGAGATTTAGCTCAGTGGTTTGAGTGCTTGCCTTGCAAGCACAAGGCCCTGAGTAGAAAATGGAACGTTATACCAGGGGAAGGAAATGTACTAGCAGGCGTCACATATTAGATGTTCTTTATGCCAAGGAATCAGCAGGCAAGAGCAATCATCAGGAAGGAAGCAGGCTGCTTCTACACATAGGGACAGGAAACAGTGCTTGGAATCCAGTGATCCACTTGGGCATCACAGCAGTCCCTTGCCCTGTTTTGATGCTAAGGGAACGAATACAGCGTCCATAGCCCGAAAAGTGGCGGTCTACAGCACTGAACGCATAAACCACCCAGACCATCAGAGGTGCTGGATGGAAGACGGAAAAGATGAGATGTCAGTTGTGCTTCATGATGAGTCGCAGTCGCAGCAGAGAAAAGACTGTCCCACTCACCTTCTTCTGGTAAGTTTTCCATAGGAAAAGATGCCCACCATCTTCCTGAAGGGGCCGCTCTCAGAACTTTATTTTTCTTTTTCTTTTTTTTTTTTTTTTTTTTTTTTTTGGTGCCAGGGCTCGAACTCAGGGCCTTGTGCTTGCTAGGCGAGCACTCTAACCACTGAGCTAAATCCCCAGCTGCTCTCAGAACTTTAATGACAAGTCAAAGCTGAGAACTGGGGTGCTAAAAACAGTAGACCTGCTTGTGAATACAGTATGGCAGTGCTTCTCAAACCTATATAGGCTGTGGTCCCAGTATGGGTGAGGTGGCAAGGAATTCAAGTCACTGGGTAAATATGGCCCATTTTCCTGGAGGGCCAATTTTAGTGAAGAGACAGGGGAATTTTAAAAAATTATTACAGTGCATAATACAAAATGTCATGATCTGCACACCACCATGGGGCACTGTGGCAAACGCTGCCTTTGTCCCCCCTTCAGGCCTGAAGGACTGTAGTCCAGATGGTGTGGGGGGGTGTAGATTGATCAGTCTTAGCTGTCCGCCTTCTTGAGGAATCGTCCTTGGTTGAAGAGAGCTGCCTTCCCCTTCCCCTTCCCCATCCCTGTGGTAGCTAGCTTCAATGACTGGTCAGGGCCAGGAGGGTAGAGGCTTGGCCCCTCCACCCCAGTGGCCGTCCCGGCTTCAGAGCTCCCCTCCAGGTCTGCCAAAGCTTCCTGTGACTGACCTCAACTTCTACCTCTGCCCAATCCTGCCTCCTCCTAGTCCTACACAGGAGCTGATCCTGAGAATGCGCCTTAATAAACTTCCTGCACCATGATCAATAATTTTCTATCTCTGAGTAAGGTCCAAGGGAAAAAAATATGTGAGGCAAAGCTTGATTTAAACCCTGGATGCAAACTTTTCACCTTTGGACGTGGTTCTTTTATCTTCTCTAACCCCAGAATCCCCAGGTACGCGCATGTGATGCAGGAACCACATTCTCCGACCATGTGATAAACTTTTTTTTTTTTTTGGTAGTGGTGCTGGGGATCGAATCTGGGGTCTCGTGAATGCTAGGCAAACACTCTACCATTAAGCCACATTCCCAGTCCCACCATGTGGTAAAATTGACCTCCAAGGAGGAAGTATGTTCTTTATCCTGTCAGGTCAAAGAGACTTCTTAAAGAGAAAGTGATGGGATGATCCCTTCCACAGCTTTCTCTGAGGAAAGGGTCCCATCTGGATTCAGCCTCTTCTGGGCTGAGGCCTACCATCTATCATGATAAAGCGCACAATGTTCACAGGCCCTCTAACAGCCACAGTATGGCTATTTATGACTTCTGGCTGCCAGCAGAACTACTCCTAGGGCCCTTGGATGTTGTTCTGAGTCCCCAAGGACTTTCTGCCATAAGAAGCCTCATGGTTCGTCTTTGAATAGAAAGGTCCCAGCTGTTTGTTTAGGGATGGGTGAGAAGATGAGATGCTTCTATCACCATGAAAGAATGGCTCTGGGAGTCTGTTCAGTTAGATGGGAGAAAGAGGCCCAGAGAAGTGACATGACTTTTCCATGTTCAAGCCAGTAGCAGGGCTAGGATGGGTAGGTACTTTTACTTTTATTTATTTTATTTATTTGCAGTATTAGCGATTGAACCCAGGGATCTTCACATTGATCCACACCCCCAATGCCACTCCCCCACCCTTTTATTGACAGAGGGTCTCAATATGTCCCTAAGTTGCCTACACTGGGCTCAAACTTATGATCTTCGTACCTCAGCCTACAAGACAGCAGGGATTACAGGTACATACAAGTGTGTACTAGCACACCTGCCTTACTTCTACATTCTTTTTTGGGGGGAGGTGCTGGGGATTGAACTCAGGCCCTTGTGCTTGCTAAGCAAGCACTCTACCACTGAGCTAAATCCCTAACCTCCTACTTCTATATTCTTTTGCTCCACCATACCACCCCTCAACCCTCAGGTTTACCTCTACCAAAAAATCTAGATTGGAATATAGAGAAGAAGGGAACTGCTCATCTTGTAGATCACAGAAGCCTGGAAATCTGAATCACCAGCTGTGTTTGAAACCAAGAGTGTGATGTAGGACTAACAACAGGAATTAAATACACTGTAAACCATGTGTTTGGCCACTGCTTATCCCTCCCCCTATTCTTGTTAGTAGGAAGGGACAGGATAAGTCACTATTGTCTACAGTAACATACAGCCATTAGTCTGATAAAAATGTTTTACAGGCTTAGGTATTTAGCTCAGTGGTAGAGCACTTGCCTAGCAAGTGCAAGGCCCTGAGTTCAATCGCCAGCACCACCCCCCAAAAAAGTTTTAGATTACTTTAGCTCAATACTGTGCTTTAATCTGAGATCTAGAACCTTTTCGAGAGACAGACACATGAGTGTCTGGGACGTGCTGCCAGGATAAAAGGAAGAATTTATATTTACAGTTTTTAAACACAAGAAACAAGTCATAATCATTCCACTCAGTTGGGAGTTGGAATAAATGCAAGCTGTTCTAACATTTGACCCTAGGAGTCTCATCAGCTGGCCACTAGTGAATATCAGTGGATACAGTTTGGGAATTTAGTTCTGTATAGCTAGGGCTTCTATTAGCGGGCACTCAAAACAGCAGACAACAGTAGAAAGGAAGGTAAGGGGAAGAGGAGTAAAAATGACCAAGATGTAATATGTATATGTACTAATTCACCAAGATTATTACAATTATTATGTATTGCAAACATATAAAAAGTTTTAAAAAACAGGTAATCCAAAAATATTACTCCACCAAACTTCTCCAGCATTTAAAAAAAGAAAAAAGAAAGTGAAGACCTATTGCAATATTATGATATGCATTATATCTAGGCCCTTGGAATATGTAAATTGTCTTGTGTCAATTTCTGTGGCACAGGAAAAATGTATATATGTGCATAATTTAAAAAATCATTTCCTCAAGAGAACAATGTTTGGACAGAAAAGTCTTAAAACTAGCAATCAAATCCTTTCTTCTACAATCTATGTGGTGCCACTCATAACTGCACATTTCTGCAAGGCCGTTGGATTTGGTGGAATTTGAAACCTGCTGCATTTTGTGGACATGTAGGCATTCCAAAAATAGAGACAGATGTCACTCTTCTAAAGATGACCTAGGTGGCATTTAAGGAGAAAATGACTGTCTCATCTCCATTTGCTGCACAGTACAGCCAGGAGAGAGCTGGATTTAAAGAAAGAACTAATAGTGATTTGGCCCATGAGCCAGGGAAGAAAACCTCCACTAGACAGCAAGATTGTAGATGGATAGATCATCTGTATTGCTTTAACAAAGTATGCAAAAATCTTTTTTTCTTGTTTATCCAACTTAAGACTTCCCACATCCCAACTCAGTAAATAGTATCACCAAACACATGGTTGCTCAGCCCGGGGTGCTCAGGACTCATTCCTGAGTCCTTTTTTTCCCTTTCAACACCTTCCCTGTTGTCAGCAAGTCCTTCTCTATAAAATACACAAATTGGCCCGTTTTTCTCCATCTGGACTACTCTTTTCCCTAGCTAGGGCCACAATTCTCCTCTTTGCACTACTTGACCTGTAACTCATGTCCCTGCTTTCATTTTCACCCCTTCCCCTACAATCTATACTACAAATCTTTAAGATTAAATATCAGGTCACTCTCCTGCTGAAAACCTAGTGTCTCTGTCGCGCTTTGTCATGGCCCCCAAAGTCCTAGATCTGGTCTTTGCCTACCTCTTTTCATACCACTCTCTACCCACACAGTCCATTTTGCTGCTCCCTGAACACGCAGATTTCTTCCCTGTCCCCCTCCTCTAATGGTTTATGCGCTTGCTGTTTGCCGTGTCTGAGACAGTTTGGAATCAGATTTTCCTAAGGCCGATCTCGATGATCCACTAGTCTCAGAGGAAATCTATCTTTCCCTCACCATCATTATGTGTCACTAACCCCATTAAAACTGTGGATCAGCACCTGAAACTATACTTAAAGGAAGGTTTAAACCTATGTTTGTCATTCCTCTGCAGACGTAAGCTTCAAGAACAGGAAACTTGTTTCTGTCCCCTCTAGCACCGCCAGGCCCTTCAGTGCTTGAGGCATAGTGGGTGTCAAGAGCTACTTCCTAAATGGGGCGATCCTGGGAGCTGACAGCCAGGGAACAGACCAGGATAGCATAAGGTGACAAGGACCATGTGGGGTCAGCCTCCTGCTGAAAGACAAACGGCTCCCCTCAGGCCCGTTTCACGATCCTTTGGGAAGGCTTAAGAACTGTGGCTATTTTGCGCTCAGTCATTAATACAGCAACACTGCTGTTACTGCGAAGAAAACGAAGAGGCGGGTGGGCTGACGTGGAGCCTCAGCTCGCGCAGGGTACGGGGCAGCAAGTCTAGCGGCAGGAGCGGGGGCGCTGGAAGCCCGGCCGATCTCGCCGGCGCCGCAGTTTCACTTCCGGGTGAGGGGCGGGCAGGGGGCCCGAGCAGTTCCGGGGCGGACGGCGGCTGCTGGTCCCGGGCGCGCGGAGGGCGCGAGCGGCGCGCGGGGGCTGAGGGGGCGCGAGGCGGCGGCGCGGGGACTCCGGGCCCCGGCGGCGGCCCATGGGGCGGGGGGCGTGAGGCCGCGGCCTGCCCGGGGCTCGGGGGGTGGGGGGAGCGGGGCGGGGAGATGGATAAACTGACCATCATCTCAGGATGTCTCTTTCTGGCCGCCGATATCTTCGCCATCGCCAGCATCGCCAACCCGGACTGGATCAACACCGGGGAGTCCGCGGGTGAGCTGCGGGCGCGCGGGGCCGGGCGGGGGGTCGGCTGAGGGCAGAGGGAGGAAGGGGAGACCCGGGCTGTGGAGAGGGAGGGCCAGCCTGGGAGAAAGGGGCGGAGAAGAGAGCGGGGCCGCGGAGGGGGGCCGGGGCTGAGGGGCTGAGGGACGGAGACGAGCGGGACCCCCGGGCTGGGTCAGAGTGGCCGAGTCGCCCTGCTTTGGGCCGGCGGTCCCGGAGCGGGGACGGGAGGGGGCAGCCAGCTGGCTTGAAGGACCGCGGAGGAACGAGCTTCGTTCTGGATTTTAAAAAGAAAAAAAAAAAAAAGTCAAGGTGGGAGACCGGAGGAAACCGATTTGGAGGAAATTGCGAGGGAATTAGACATCAGGCGGAGCGGCGGGGGCTGGGAGTGGGGCGACGCGGGAGCCTCAGGAGAGCTGGTGGGTGAGGGCAGGCCAAGGGGAGTCAAGTTCGACCCGGACCCCGGTCCCCCGAGGAAAGTGCGGCCGGTGAGAGGTGCCAGGCGGCGGGTGCTGCCTGACCTGACGAGACGGGGTTAATAGCTGGTGCTGGGAGAGCTGGTCGTATAGGGTAGGGTGGAGGCTGGGGGCTCGGAGCCCCCCGCCCATTCCCTATCCGCTTGGCAGTGAGACGTCTGTGGCTTCCGATGTTCTCTTTGAAGTGTATGTGGTAATAGTTTTGCTTTATTTTAGGCCCCGGGAGCTATAGCAATACTAATAATAAACTTCATTTTATGGAGCATCTTTCATTCCGGCGCATCACAAGAACGCTGTAGAGATCTTAATAATAGTTACAAAATTAAATAACACATTCGAGTTGTGGACAGCCCCGCAGCAGTTGCAGTGCCCGCTGTAACACTGTAAACTGGAGAGGCGGGCATTTTTCCTAAGGGTTTCCCAGGTGAATGCGCTGGCAAGATTTTTCACACCTAGGTCTCAGTCGGTCTGTCCCTCGGTCTCTGACCCCCCACCCCTTCGTCGTTCTCTCCCTCTCTTGCTCTTTCTCTCTCTCCTCTCCTCTTTTCCTTCTCTCCTCCCCCAGACCTGTGAGACCAGACCTTTAATTAACGCAGACAGCAGTCCGGAGAGCTGCTCAGAATTAAGAAATGATCTTGTACCTTTTGAGATGGGGTCTTGCTATATAATTCATGCTGGCCTTGAACTCACTGTGTAGTCCAGGCTGACCTCGAACTCGTGGCAGTCCTCCTGCCTGGATTACAGGCGTGGGCCACCACACCTCACAAGAAATGATCTTGTTTATTACAGCTTCTTAGTACCACAAATGGAGGAAATTTGAGGAGTGGGAATGTCAGATTCTCTCTCTGAATAATTTGTTATAAAAATGTATTACTGTGCTGTCAAACTTCTTAAGTATTATTGGTGGCGGTGTATTTATGCTGCAATATTTTTAGCTTTAAAAAAACAAAATACTGTAGCCGGCACATTTGTTTCTTCCTTCTCCCCCCTCTTTTCTCCCTCGGTGTAGACCTAGTAACACAAAATTGTGCTGTCAGATTTACTGGTTATTAAAATAACACTCGGAAGACTTCTGCTACTTTTCTTGCTTGTAGAGTTTTAGCAGAGCTTTTAACTGTAAAGCATAAAAGAAAGTATCAAAATCATTTAGAATCTGGTGATAGTATAGGCTTTGTTTCTGAAAGTGTTGGTGATTCCAGAAAATGTATGCGATTGTATGTGTGACATACAGCTCATTACTGTTGCTGTTATTTTTTTTAAATCCTACTTATATGTGTAGTGACTCCTTTTTGAGACTTTCCTTTGGGCTTTACATACTTAGGAGCAAAAGAGTTGCATTGTTCTAACAGAAATCCTTTTTGTAAAGAAGTTATTAGGTGGAATACCAGTAGATAAAGTAAAAGTCCATGGGGAGGGAAAGCTATAATTGAAAGAGGAAACTATTATGTATATAGAAGAGAGAAGTGATGGCATAGTTTTCCTGAAAAGATAGAAAAGGGCAAGCTCCTCTTACATTCAAAACAAGGAAAGCAAGAATGGGATGAGTACAACTTCTCCAATTCAGAGGCAAAGTCATTGGCTCTGAATTGCCATAGACATGAGTTGAACAGTAGTCCAAAGTTTGAAGGAAGCAGAAAAATTTGAAAAAAGTAAGAAATCTCAGAGAGAGCATGCCAACAGAGTAGGGTTGTGTAGCAGCTTTAAAGCCTTGGGAAATTGGTAACCATGAACATATAGGGTGATAACCTGTCTGTCCTATTGACTTTGTCTCGCAGTGCTCAGCTACTTTGGAACCAGTGTAGCTGAAATAGGTGAATTTCTCAAATGTTCTTGGAAATAAGAAAATATTAAGAATACTAATGTGAGAGCCAGTAGAAAGTTTCATTTAAGGTTGAGGTTTGCCAGATACATGCAACAAAAAGACAGAGCAGCCAAGGTGTCAGATTATGGGCCAAAGTGTATTGTAGTGATAGTTCATGGAATCTCAGCTGGATAAGGTAGCAAATGGTACAATATATAGTCAAGTGAAATAGTGGAACCAGTAAAATTGAAGACTTGTCAAAGTGGAAAGATTGATACAGCAAAGTGGAATGGCAGGGGATTGTGGACACAAGGCTCTAAGAGTATAACAGTGAAGGTGTGTGACTGAAGTGGAGTGGCGGAAATGACTTCTAACAATTTCCCTTGCCACTTTGCCACCTCAGGGTATCCTTCACTTAAATTTTCTATTGCTTAAAAAACAGGTATAATAGGAAATGGTAGGAGGAGTAGTGTCTTAGTTACTTTTCTCATTGCTGAGACAGAATACCCAATACCCAAAGTTAAAGGAGGAAAGATTTATTGTGGGTCGCAGTTTGTAGAGATTTCAGTTCATAGTTGCCTGGCTGCAAGGCAGGATGGCCAGGCAGAAGGGCATCACAGAAGGAAACATTTTGTGGTGGGCAGAAGGCATCAAAGCAGCAAAGTAGTGAAGAAGCAGCAAGTGACAACACTATCCCTCTTTCAGTCCCTTATATTCTATCCAGGCTATACTCCTTTAGGCAGGTAGCACTCATACCCAGGGTGGACCTTCCCATTATCCACATACAGATCTATGCCAAACCAATCAGTGGACTAATTTAGTAATCACACACTTAATCCCAGCATCACACACTCCAGATCCAGCCACCATATGACTGAACAAGGCATGGGGGGGGCATCTAGACACAAGCCATAACACATAGGGAAAATTTAAAAATCATATCTGACCCAACTCATGTTCCTTAAGTATGTCAGGAAGTAGACTTGTTTTAGTTACTTTTCTCTGTTGCTGAGACAAAATACCCAACACCCAAAGTTAGGGGAAGAAAGGTTTATTTAGCTCACAGTTTATAGAGGTTTCAGTCCATAGTCAGCTGGGTCCAAGGTAGGGTGGCATGGCAGACAGTCAGAAAGCAGCAAGGCAAGCAAGCAGTAGGCGAGCCTCTTTTTGTCCCTTATTTTTTATCCAGGCTACTTAGTTTTAGGGTGGGTGGTGGTCCCATCCTTAATCCTAGTGTCACATCCTCGAGTCCAGCAGAGCCATGCCAAACCAATCAGTGGACTAATTTAGTAATCACACACTCTACATCCAGCTCCACCTATGACCACATGAGGCTTTGGGGGAATGTCTGGACACCAACCATAACAAGACTCCTTGAAATTTAAAGTAAATGGGATGATATGTTTTTTCGTTCACCATTTGTTCCTGGTGCTATGGTAAAATGCACTGGAACTTTGCTTAGTACTCGATTGATTACTCACTGTATAGTTTTACTTGAGCAGAAAGATGCAGTCTTGAGTTTAAAAAAGCAAAAACAAAAGAAACAGTTCAGAGTTACATCAGTGATACAGTTACAAGACGTTCAAGATCTCAGAGGTAAGAGGACTATATTTATTCCAGTAGCTATACAAAAATGACTTTACCTGAGAACAAAAAGTTAATGTGTTCACTTCAGTGCATTCATTCTATAAAAGTTTTGATTGCAGCTGTGCATGGTGGTGCACACCTGTAATCCCAGCACCCATGAGGCTGAGGCACGAGGATAACTGTGAGTTCAAAGCCAGTCTGAACTACATAATGTGACTCTGTCTCAAAAAACAAAAGTTTTGATTGTGGTGTTCTATCGAAATTTTAAACATGGATTTAAAAATATATTTGAAATAGAACTCTTGGAACTGAGAAGTTCTGCAGAATGTAGTTCGAAAACCACTGTGGTGAACTATAACATAAGGGGGACAGTTTCAGGACTTATATCCAATCTTCATCACTTACTAGCGCTGTGAGTTTAGCTCAAGTTCTTTATCTTCTTTGTGTCTCAGTTTTCTCTCTTGTATAGTAAAGATAATAGTAATAGCCATCTCATTGACTTATTTTGTCGATTAACTGAGTTAATCCATGTAAAACATTTAGAACAGTGCTGTTATCAGATAGTTCCTTTAGAAATGGCTCACCAGTTAAGCCTACTTCTTCCAGGTCCTTCTTGCCTTGAACAAAGAATTGGATGAGGTAAGCCAAAAACAGTGCCAAAAGTTTGTTTGAAAAGTAAGAGGTGAAAGGGGTAAGGAAAAAATAGGCTCTGCAGAGCAAACTTGGGTCAAACAAAGGAGGAAAGGAGGAAAAGAACAAAAATGAAAGTACACTCTGGTCTAGAAGACACAGAATCGGCTGCCGTAGAGAGTCCTGATAGCTGGCTTTACCTGGCATTTGTGTCCTTACATGTCATCCACATCTCATGGGAGCTTGTGAGAGAAGTTCCACATACTGACTGGGTCCTGGGAATGAATTTGGTGCTGTCCTCGGACCTTGTAATTGACAGGTCCTGCTTATTTCGCCAGCCAGCTTTGCTACTGTACCAGTGCTGACAGTAAATATCAACAAAAGTTAGGTATTGTATTGGTCTTTTTATTTATTTATCTATTTATTTATTTATTTATTTATTTATTTATTTATTTATTTATTTATTTTGGGGGGCAGGGTGCCCAGAGATCAAACTCGGGGTCTTGTACTTGCTAGACAAGCACTCTAACCACTGAGCTCAATCCCTGGCCCCTGGTCTTCTAATTTATGAAAGGCATTGGAATGCCAGTTTTGCGATTAGAGCTCTGAACTTGTTGCTGTGAGAAATGACATCTCATTATTAGGTGTTCTTGGAAATAAGGAGACATCAAAAATGATATATCTAGGCTTAGGTCGAGTTAAATGCTTTCTCTCTTGGTCTTGGACTTTTGCCATCACTCCTATGTTGTTCCTTCTCTTTCAGTCTCTCATTTCCATACTTTAATCTCTGTCCTTCTCAGTTTCTATTTGAACTACCCTTGACGGACATGATATCTCAAACAAAAACTGAATAGAGAGTAACTTCTAAAATTCTGATAATCCTGATGATCTGTATTACTATAAGATTATGGACCATAGTTTGGACTGGCATTTTTAGTTTTGTTTTGTTTTTAATTGGTCTAGATACAAAGAAAGTACATTTCCTTTATTTCCACTTTTGTATAATAACATTTCCTGCACTTGTTCTAATAGCTTGTGGATTATGCACAAGCTTTTGCAGATATAATGAAACAGATACTATATGTATGGGGAAATTACATGGGAAAAACATTCTAATAAAGACCTTTTAAAGTTTCTATTAGTGTAACCGAAAGTATTAAACATAGGTTAATATAATGTCAAAACTACGTAATTCTATGCCGAGGTCAAATTTCTGCTGGTTACTAGAACTTAATATCAGTGGCATTATCTTTCATTTATGCAGTGCTTTACAGTTTTTAAAGCATTTCGACATTCATTACTTGATTTGATTCCTTAGGTGTTTTATATTTGACTGATGTGAAACAGTCATTTCCACACGTCCCCCACATTTCATTGCTTTGCACATGAGATTTGTGTTTCACTGTGGCAAAGGCTCCCTTCAAGACAAGTTTTCTGAAGCTAAAGATGTAGCTCAGTGGTAGAGCACTTGCCTAGCTTTCATGAGGCCCTGCATTTGATCCCTAGCACTGCAAAAAAAGGAAACTTTTCTTTGAAATACTACCTATATCTTATTTATTTATATTACTTTTTTATTTTTTATTTGTTTTTTGAGACAGGGTCTTGCTAGTTCAGGCTGGCCTTGAACTCACTGTGTGGCGCTGGCTGGCCTCAAACTCATGGTGAGCCTCCTGTCTCAGTCTCCAAAGTGCTGGGATTATAGGTGTGCCGCACCACCCCTGGCCTATTTATTTATTTATATAAAATGGGGTTAAAATTACTCACTTTTTAGTTTTGCTGTAGTGGGATTCAATTCCCAGCCTTCATACTGACCTACATCCTCAGCCTTTTATTTTTTATTTTGAGATAGGGTCTTGCTAGATAGCTAAGTTGCCCAGGCTGGGGTCAAACTTGTTATCCTTGTGCCTCAGTCTCCCAGAGTGCTGGGATTACAGGCCTATGCCACTCTACCCATCTGTTTGGTACAAATTTCTTAATGTACTGTAACACTTTGCTTGTCCCTAATGAGATAAACTCTTTGTGGAAAAAATTTAGCATTAGCTGATTTTAGTGCAATTAATAGTTAAGCAAAACAGCTTCTGATCCACAAGTCCCTTTATGGAGGCATCGTTCCTTTACAGCCAGGATTTTAGTGACCATTTAGAATTGTACCATTTTAATTCATCCTAGATGGTTTGCCTAGTGGGTCTTTTTTTTTGTATCCCCACCCCCAGACTGGGGATTGAACCCAGGGCCTCCTAGATGAGCTATATCCCCAACCCATTTTTATTTTTTATTTTGAGACAGGGTATTGCTAAGTCACTAAGTTGCCCAGGCTGGGCTCAGACCTGTGATCCTCTTGTTTCATCCTCCCAGAATGCTGGGATTCCAGGCATTTGCCAGCATGCCTGGTTTACCTAGTGTTCTTTATGAAGAGTTTTAGATGTTTCTTAAAGTTTCTTTCAGTACATGAGGGCACTTGTCCCTTGTATCTGATCAGAATTTCTCTAGAGTGGTTATGGTAAGTTAAGGCTACTTGTATTCATTCCTGAAAATATTTTCATTCTTGTTTTTCCTTTTTTAAATTGTTCAAATGGGATGTTAGTGTTTAAGGAATCTCAGAAGCTGACACACTCTCCTCTGGTTGTATTTTGAGCTGCTTGAGAAAGAAAAAGAATAAAAAAATTAGGGCCTAAATACTGTTTTAATACAGATAAAGCAGATACTAGATTTGTGATTTGTATTTGTAATGCGATTTGTATTTTGGGGCAAGCAACTTACTATTATTGACCTCAAAATTGAACAGATTTAACTACCATTCCCAGGTAGAGCTGGAGACCTGTATTTATCAGACTTCCAATGTGGAAGAACACCAGAGATCGTGCTCCCAAAAGCAAAAGTCGAACCGCTTGTGCTCAGTTTTTTCTCCTAACATGCCAGTCAGGTTACTCCTCTTGACTTGGGAAGGACTGAATGGGGAGACACAAATAAGCTAAAAAATATTATGTTAACAGGATTCTCACTCTTCTCCCTGCCCATCTATATTTCATGAATAGAAAAGTCAGAAGTAGGAAAAAGCCCTACCTGTTTAAACCTGGTGGGTGCCTGGCATTTTGTGAGGAAGAGTTTTATTTTTCCTCAGGTCTAAAGATTGGCACTTGGGTACCAATAAAACAGTTTTCAACGAGAAAAAACAAACAGACAAAAAAAGGGTTGGCAGCTGGAGAAGTGAAAGACTTGAGATCAAAGGTGTTGCTTGCTGGGTTGGGGATTTAGCTCAAATGGTAAGGCCCTGATTTCCATCCCCAGCACCCAAAAAAACAAAAAGACAAAGGTGTTGCTTTCCTTTCTGTTTCCTACTACCATATCCTCTTCACAGAAAATCCTGGTAAACCTCACCTAAGGGTCTGTGGTGCTTAGCATAATCTCATAATGGTTGAAGAAGCACAGGTAGACCCAAGTTTATGAATAGGGGCCTTGGTTTAAAACATTAAAATCATGAGCTGCCAAAACAGGATCATTTACTAAATACTGGAAAATTATTAAATAATAAGCTGTTTCCTTTGAACCATGACAGCTTCAGTGATCACAGATGTGCTTTGTCATGAAGAAGCTCAAACATCAGTTAAAGGAATCAATCTATCTGGAACTTCATTTTCTTAATCACTTTGGGGATGACTTGTAAAGGACAGAATTTGATTGCCTAGGAGGGCAAAAGTGTTGAGAATCCATTGCCTTTTAATTTAGGAAGCTTCAACGAAATTTCTTCATTAGCCTTTCGAGTCTTTTCCTAGTGAATTTCTTTTTTAAGCAACTTTATTGAGATATAATACACATAACCATAAAGTTCACAGAAAGTATATAATTCAGTGCTTTTTTAGGATATTCCCAGAGTTGTGCACCACCATCACCACAGTTAATTTTAGGATACTTAATGGGGTTGGGAATTTAGCTTAGGGTGCCCCGAGTCCAATTCCCAGCACCGCCCCCCACCAAAAGAATACTTTCATTACTCCAAAAAGCAGCTCCGTATGTCTTAGCCTCCTAACTGTAGGCAGTCATTAATCTTCCTGTTCCTATTCTGGATATTTCAAATAAATGGAATTTGCAGTATCGTGCCTGGTTTCTTTCACTTAGTGTAATGTTTTCACATTTCATCTGTGTTAATAGCTTAATAGCTTTTTTTTTTTTTTTTTTTTTTTTTTTT